>JAZBGY010000289.1:14240-76852 GCA_037414755.1 Lydus trimaculatus | reverse complement strand
TAGAAATAGAGTCAACTTCTCCACTTCATCACCCACCGGAAGCTCTGTTAACCGAAGTCTCCATTTTGAAGAAATTTTTATTTTTATCTCTAATGGGCCCTCCACATGTAACGATTTATCGTACTGAACTCAGTACAACATCGGTCGAAACTGCTGCAGTAACGATAAATCGTTACGTGTGGAGGCAAATTGTATGCTTTATAGTACGCAGTGATCGAATCGTTCGCAGCACGGTGTTTTCATGAAGTATCGTATCGGTTTTGGGGATAACGAGTGTCTTCCGCCTGTTCTATTGTATAAATGTATTGCTATTGGGAAGAGTTTGTAGGATTATAAGAGGAAACAGCCACCTATGGGATGTACAATCTAAAGAGTAGGCAAATGAAACAAAGCAAAATTTGAGTTACGATATTTTATTTAACAAATTTAAATAATTGTTCCCAATTGTTCTAAATTTAAAATTTTTACAAAAACATTCCGCTGCCAAAAATCTTAATTTAGCGACCTATCTTTCCTCAGCAGATATTGCATTTCTCATTATTGTATCTTGTTTCGTAATTTTATTAGAAATCATAAACATAACAAAGACGTATGGGCATCAGAATCTATTCTTAAATAGTTTTTAAAATCAAAGGGCTCTGCTTGTTTAAGTTCTTTTGACAACCTCGTATGTGAATATTTGTTTCTGTCCAAATACCACTTTCTACACCATTTTCTCCTTTTCACTGGTTTTTATTCATCACTTTTTTTCCTGAAATTCCTGAAGACATGAGTACTTCACTGTAGAATTCAGTGTTCAGCTGGTCGCTATATATCGTCTACAAAAATCTGAATTGCAGCAGTACGATGTGTTGCAACGTGTGTAGAGAAAATGGTTGTACTCCAAGCCATACGATTGTCTCTATGGCCTGCAGTTCAACGTGTGTACGGCCCATAAAAGTGGATACGCTGTTTCTGTTGTTGTTGTTGTTGTTGTTGTTGTTGTGATTAATATTGAGGTAATGAGAATGGCGCCTAAAAAAAGCAATTTCCATTTGTTCACTTATTGAAGTCACTATTTACAAGCGAAAGCTTCACCTACTTTCATCTAATATCTCTATTGATAATTTCTTTGTTTGTTTATTTGTTTTCCTAATAATGTGAAAATCTAGACCAAGTTCATTTCGATAATAATTTCAACTAGGTATTCAATTTTGTAATTTCAAAACGACCTTTGTAAAATTTAGGTTGATATATCCGCCAAAACAACAACAACAACAAAACCAAACGGAAGTAGGACGAAATCATTACTATGTTTCCTCATTTACGTAAACTTCAACATTTACTTTTTAAATTATTCAAGTTCTAGGTCATACACACACAATCCTGTATGGAGTAACAAATTATAAACAATAGAAACGTATAAACTTTTCATTTTATTATTATTATTATTATTATTATTATTATTATTATTGTTAATTGTCTTATTTAAAATCAGAATGATGCTTCTTTAATTTGAAATAATTTTTTTTCTCTTGTAAAGTTCAAGGCTAGTCTTCAACAAAATTCTTTATAGATGACGAATTCTCGCCGTTGACCAGTCATTGGACCACGCATATTGCTCTTATTGCCAAATTTTTGACGATTACTCACTGAAACTATCCAGACACATTATATACGTTTAGGTTGTTACTATATTATTATTTGTGTTATGGTTATAATGGTGCAGTAATGGGTGATAGTTTTTGAAGATTTTGTCAATCTGTCGGTTGGATGATCATCATCATCGCGACTATACACGCACACGTATATACATACAGGTAGATAGTGGATACCACAACAACCAGCGGTCGTCGTAACCGGTGCGCTGGTTTGTTCACTCAGTCAGAGTCGGAGTTTTTAGCTGTTAGTCAGTAGACAAGAGAACATTGGACGGGTGTTGTTGTATAAAGTATAGACGTTAATTCAACCATACACACACACACACACAAAACAACAAAACAAAAGTAATAACAGAAAAGCGAGAAATTTAATCAAAATTAATAGAGAAACCGCCAATTAGTCCAGTGAAATGTAAAGTATTGTGGTGTTTAAAGATAAAATTTAACAATAGAGTGATATTAGTGGAGAGATATCATCAATAATAATGTGATTATGTGTAAAATTATCAATGATTAGATAGATTTGATGGATAGATTACAAACATGTGCTATTATAATTATAGGAGATAGTGCAACGTAAGTGTATTACAATATACATAGATACGATAATCATCCCCTTTTCATATTAGAAAGGATCAATAAATGATTGGTGATATATGTTGTAGTATTTGGACGTGTTAATTTTCAATATTGAATTCAATCTATGGATGATACATTCAAATTTTAATTGCTATTATCATCATCATCATCATCATCATTATTATTATAATCTAAAAATACATCCGGGTGTAATGGAATCTAACTGTAGCCATTTAGAAAAGACATGCTTTTGTTGTATATAGTGGACAAGCAGCTGTTGTGTTTTTAGAAAATTTAAGCGAAAAGTAGAACATTAAAATCGTTAATTAATTAATTAAAATTAATTAGAGCACGTATTTATCGAATTTTAATTTATTTAAATTATATTAATTTGGAATCTACGCGATTTTCTACAATTTGTAAGAATCGATCGCAAAACTGAGCGCGCTATAAAAGTTCAAATGTTAACCAATTCAATTTTATTAATTTCGTATTGTTTAGGTTTAGTACTGAACTTTCTCTCTTCAAACAACAATATTTTTAAAGCAAAGTAATAGAGGTGTATAATTAAAATTTAAAGGTTATATTTTGCTAACCTTAATTATTATGAAAGAAAAATCTCTCTTTTAAATTTGTTTCATTCTTTGTTTTTTCTATCCAGTATTTAATTCTAAACAAATCTGTTTTGCCACTGTTATTCTATAATGTTGATTATTTGGCATTGAATTATCGATTGACTGTATCCAAATCCAGTAGTTCTAAATTTAATCCATCTTTTGTACATAACCACTTATTATCGTTTCTTTTCTTTATATTCTCTTTTATTGTAGTCGGTTATTTCGATACGTCTTTGTTTAGAGATTATTGTCTATTCGGCTTAAATCAATTAGGTTTAGAAACAATATTTTTCGATATCTATTAATGTTGGTGATTTGGCAAGAATTTGCGGCCATGTTGTGTTGCAGTCCTTGGATAAGATTTCCGAACACAGAGAATGCAACATCCTTAAATATTCTTCCAATAATTCCATAATTCTTCCATCTAAGACTCGATTTTTAAGTGATTGTTGATTATAACTTCCTAGATTTTTATAATTTACCTTTCTCTTTAGTACTGTTTCTTCTACACATGTTCGGTATCTGTAAGTTACTTCAAATTTTGGCTTTCTCTTCTATTAAAACATGTAAACTACTTAGAGGTGGTTAACTGAACCAGAGATCCGATTAAAGGGAAATAGGAGCTTTTGTAGCCTTTCTTTCCCCGACACGTGTTCGATTTCTACAAAAATCAAGCTAAATCAAAACAATTCGTCATCCAGTCCATATAGATAATAAAGCTAGTAATAATTGCCAATTCATTGCTAATAATTAGCGAATTTTCTTTTGTTGTTATTACAATTTTGCCATTATTCAACAACATGACAAAATTAACCTTTTGGTTTTTCTAGATAGAATCCACACCAGGTATAGAACAGAAGAGACTAAATCCTAAATTAAATACAACAACAACCTTCACCTATTGTAAAAATATTGCAACATATTATGAGATCGATCAAAAAACTGTCACTTTTCAAACAAGATCTGTATAGTTTGTCCCATGACATAAGAGATGCAGTAAAATAATAAAAATTAGTGTACAATAGATACAGAAGCAAGGACTTGATGAAAATGGTGAAATATTGCCACCATAAATAAATATTTAAAATTTGTCATGACCACAAACTGCACAGATGTTTTTTTTAAAAACATATGAAAGGGTCGATGTTTCCCAAAAGCCGGTAGTGTTGAGTATTGGTCTTGTTTAAAGTAAACCAAATATTAAAAGAATAATAATTTTAAATCTTTATTTATAGTGGCAATATTTCACCATTTTTATCAAGTCCTTCCTTCTGTATCTATTATGAACTAATTTTTATTATTTTACTGCATCTCTTAAGTCATGGGACAAACTATAGTTGCTGTTACGTTTTTGGCTGATTGTGAGTGAGTGAGTGAGTGGAAGGATCGAATGTAATATAGTAAAAGTAGAAAATTGCAATAATACAAACTGTGTGCACACCTTAACGTTTTAGTTTGTGTCGCATTGCATGTCGACATATAGCTTTATCTTTAAATCTAGTCGAGAATATGTTACGTTAATCATAAATCTTAACAAAATTCTTGTCTTTGTTTTTCTGTGTAGGTATGTCGTTATTTATAAATTATACTTTAACCGAAAATTATTGAATTAAAAACCAGGCCAAACTATTCTTGTTGTAATTCTTGTTATTATTTGCATAAATTGCAATAAAATGCAATCAGTTGTTCTTGTGTGTGTGTGTAGGTTGGATTTATCAAGTGGGTTTATCATTGCAATTGTAATTTCTAACTACTAACTGTTGATGTTGTTTTTTTTTCCAAGAAATCGTCAAAATTTCAAATAATTTCGGTGTTGTTATGACTGTTATGAGTTATACAATCAATCGATGGGAAATGACCCCCTTCTATATATAACTATATGTTTACATGAACATGACCTTTTCTATGTTGTTAATGAGCTTGTTAATAATGAATGAATATTTGATGTTTTCTTTTCCTTTTCAAACAATATTTCCCCAAAAAAAAAAGTGTGTCTACCGTTATTATGTCTGATTTTGAAAATTTTGTTGTCACACATTTAACTAAAATCAGTGGCGGCGTATGTGATTGTTCGAAAATTCGATTTGTAACAGACTAACAGAAAGCTATAATTCGGACGTTTTACCGAGACGAGAGCTTTGGATGCGCACTAAACTGATTACTGTTCTAAGACCATCCCTTAAAATATTAGGAAACTTTCTAAAAGCGTAGAAGTAATGATTTCTTAAATAGAGTGTTACGTAGAAACTGTTTGTAATACTTCTAGCTATTTTCTTAAAACTGTAAATCTTCTACACACACCTTCTTGAGTTCGAACTTATTTTCAGAATGTTTCTTATTTATTAAATACAGGTAGAGAGACCTGCCCACTCCCTGCTGTATAGACCCATCTATACGTAAACTCTCGCTTCGATAAAACGTCCATACTATATATTAAGAGTAAAAGTATTTAGATCGATGCACTGGTACGCCACTGACGACAATAACAAGGAAGCTAGGAGTACAAAACAATTATAAGTGAAAAATGGACTTATATTGTTTGATAACAATAAATATGATTGTCGTACAATAGTTGATAATAGAAAAACCGTTATTTTGACGGTAGTTAATTAATACATTCACAATATACGTATCTACATTTATCGAATTAGTGTCTTTTTTTTCAAAATTAATTAATTTACTTCTGTATGCTATTGCATATATTAAGATTACATAACTGGACTAGGCGTTGTCCTGATAATAATTTTTTCTCTCCTTCTCACTTACAAGTATTTTTTCTGTTGTTGTTGTTGTTGTTGTTGTTGTTCAAGTATTGCAAGTATGTTACAGTTAGGATAATTACGATTTTATTCTGGACGAGGTCAACTCGATTGTGTTTATATGAAACGAAAATTCAAATAAAACAAAAAAATATGAGAGACTATTGTGAGCTAATTAACACCAACAACTTCACTCCCAGCAGGTGGACATTATTTAATAATAATGAAATTGTAAAATTAACAAAGAACTATTTCTATCTTCCTCTTTTCTCAATCTGTTCAGTTTAAATAAATTCATTTAAAAGAGGTTTGTATAGTTGTTATCATTATTTATGATGACAATTATTTATTAATAATAATAGATGTATAGCAAAAGAACGAAAATGATCAGCTTTGTTGTTTCGATAGAGATTTATAATATAGAGGAAATGAGAATGGTTTGTTAAATTATTGACCTTAGCCTTTAAACAGGAGATGACTAAGTTTTGACTGGTTAATTCAACTTTGTACCTGTTTAAAACGACCACTTGTGATGTTACAAGACAATTTCGATGAATCATTAGAAATTTTCTCTAATGTTGACCCAAAAAATTTTCTATAAAATTAGGAAAATTGTATTCTTCCAAATTTTAATGTTAATAAACCGCTTTCTATTAACAAAAAATTTTCGGAGAATAACAAGACTTCCTAGATTTCCTCTTCAATGACCTACAAAAAAAAAACTCGAATAAATCTGTTATTTTAAAGGATGCATTATCATTATTATTGTTCAGTCATTAGGCATTTTGATGTCATGATCTATAATACTTCAAGTCTATTTAAAATGATTAATCTTCACCAAACATTATCAGCACTGATCCCAATCATTCATCCACATGACAGATCATGGCTGTTCTTCAACGCTTCTTCAAACTGAAACATGTATGTATGTATCATCATCATCATCATCATCATCATCTATGATTTATCATCTGCTTACATCTAAAATTCTCAATTTTCGATGTGACTTAAAAATTTATGTTATTACGATACAGTGACTTTTCATCGGTTAATAATAGTTGCAACAAGAACTGGTATAGTGTGGTTTTATATTACAACTACCAGCTTTTCAAGATCCTGTATAATAACCTAGAATTGTATATTTTATTGTTTCAAATAAGAATTTATTTGTACATATTCTCTACACGATACCTCTGTAAATCGCCCATTTCTTTGGAAAACTACTCAACTAGATTTCAATATAATAACGCAAATAGATGGTTAGATGTTCAATAATTATAATAACTACAATTATTTCTAAGATTTTACGACATAGTTTTGCAGAAAAAAAAACATTGGAGAATCAATAATTCTTGAAAGTAGTTATTAATGGTTTTTTCTAATGTTTCCCGACTTTATTTTTTTTTATTGTGGTCAATGACGAAGTGATGATAGTAAAAGTTATAACTCTCATGCCTCCAACTATAATAATCTACTTCTTTTTAATGATCTTTGTTTTCAGTCTTTAATAATTAGGTAGAGCAAAGTACTAACATTAATATACAGGGTGGTTCAATTTAATAGTTTTCCTTTTAGCGAACCATCGCCAATTTTATTATATAGAAACTTAATATGTTTTGTAATAGAGAATAGAGGGAGAATAGAGAAACATATAGTGGAGGATTTTTCCAACATTAACCTTTAAATTGTTCATTTTATGGGTTATTATATTCTTTTGCTTGTTGCAAGATGATGAAGTCATTTTGAAGAATAAATGTTGTATGGGAGATGATCTTTTTTTCCAATTTGACTTATCTGATAATTTACAACCGAATGGTGGTTGGATAAATAATGAAAATTGCATTGCTAATATCTTTCTTTAATTAAAAGCGATAAAATTTTTCAAAATAGAAAAAAGAATCATCATAAACTCCCACATACATACATACATGCCCCGTTCATTATATCAAAATAAAAAACATAGAAATTTTCTATAAGCTTTTATGATTTTCAACATATCCTAACGCCCATCATTATCATTAACGTTAACAACATCAGGCCACCGATTGTTGTACCACAACCACCACTACTACTTAGTTAGAACAACCAGCCACCACCAACCTATATGTACACCCATAAACAGCAAGTATACCTATGTATAGAAAGTATTGTGCAACAGAGAGCAACAGCAACAACACGCCATCAAATCGACCTTGAGCTGGTCACACTTCTGGTCAGCCAGAGCAATGGGCAAGGTCCGCCCAGTGAAAATATGGCCTTGACTCTGGCGAGTTCAAGCGGTCGCCTGCCCATATAATGAGCGCACTTTCTAAACGAGAGGTGTACACACTGTATATATGTATATAATATGCGGACTATTATCATTATCATTATTATTATTATTGTTGTTATACAAATATTAAAACAACAAGGATTGATTATTTCTACTTGTGGGCAATAATAAATTTGTTCTAAATTTCTACATTTTGTAAATAAGAGAGAAAAAAATCAACAAACTAGAAGTGTGTATTTGCGTAATGCGGAAAATTTGTTACGCAGCATGAACACTATTAATTTGATTGGAATTTGGTTGTTGGCGATGAAAAATCTTGTTGAAATCCTTTCTTATTTCTTTAAATTTTCAGTTTTCCACAAATAAAAGTGTCTAAAATTATACTGAGAAAATTTATCCTAAAACAGAGACGGATTAAACCTGCTTAGATCTTGATAGATCAAAATTGGAGACCCCATTTTCCAATTATGATGCAATAAGACATATTTAAAGAAAATGAAAGAACGAATTACTGCAGGGACAAAAGATTGAACGCAAAGAATTATTTGCGCAAAAACTCATTCACTACTCACTAGTCACTAGCCTTGAGCCACAATTTCTGATTTTTACACCAGCAAAATGTCCGAACTGACACTTAATTAAATCAGCCATCCACTTTTCTGTCTTGACGTTCACCAGATCCGACATAGATTTAATCCTCATTTGCTGTAAAACACTAGAGCCGGTTGTTCGTCACTTGCAGTGTTTCCTACATGAGCCTAAAGCGCCCTTAAGTTAAGTGGTGTTCTAGTATAAAAGTGTGTGACGAACAATCAGCTTTTAGATGGCTTTAATCCTCTTGTTTTCACAGAACAATTTTCTTTTGTTTTTCCAGATATGTTGTAGATGACTCAATGTTAAGAATAGTATGGCCGCTACTGATGGTCAAATCACTGTTGCTGCAGCCCGTTGGGCCGACGAAGGTAGTTATCTGCGTGAATTCGTATCGAAACACCGTCTACCGGCCGTTGTTAAAATAATCAAAGGTCAATATGGTGGTTTAGGTGTACCAACATTACCAAGTCCTGGTTTACAATCAACAGCACTATTAATATCAGCTGGTAAACGACATAAGATTTTAGCACAAGCTGTTAAAATCAAAGAAGGTCGTCGTTTAATATGTGTTGGTCCTAGATTAGTTATACCAGACACATATACTGGTTATTTTGAATTATTAAGTGAAGAAGGTAGAGCTGTTCGTTGTATTGAAAGTGTTAATGAATTATCAAAGAGACGTTGTGAGGATGGTTGTTTAGTTAGAGAGACAATACGTGGTGTACAAGCAAAGACTGATGTAGATGGCAATTGTATACCAGAAGGTGCACGTACAATATCATCTGGTGAAATACTAGTCCCATCTGGTGAAACAATATTGACTGGTGGTAGTAAAGGACGTTATTTAAAATGTTTAGATCAACATGGTGATATCATATTATTGGGTTTAGAACAAAGAGGGAAATTTTCAATATTAGCACGTGAAGATAATATTAGTGGTGTACATACAGCAAAGAATTTATTATCGAAACGTTTACCAATAACTGTACGTTTAGTACATGGTACAGCACCACGTGGCCTAAAAAGTCCAAATCATTTTGTACCAGAATTACGTTTATTATCATTAGTTGAAGAGGAACATATATTTGCATTACCATTACAAAAAGATGTACAAAATTTAACTGCATTACCATTACAAGCACCGTTGAAACTATTACGTACACGTAATGATGAACAATTAAAATCAATGGTTGAATTTAATCGTTTAGTTGAAAAAGCAATGAAAATGTCAAATGATGTTGCTGATCGTATACAAGTGTTGGATGGAAAATTAGGTGATTCAAAGAAATCACCAACAACACCACCAACAACACAAATTCAACAGAATGGTGGTTGTTATCTATTAAGACGTAGTGCATCATCTGATTCAGCCAATCATCGTACAAATAAACATTCACGTAATAATAATAGTAAACATAATGAAAATCGTACACAAATTAATTCGAAAGATTATGAAGAGATTGATCAAATTTATGATTACGTACGTGGTTTTGCACCTTTACCAAAAAATCTACGACAACAACAACAACAACAACAAATTAATGAACCAACATCATTAACATCACACAGTAGTGAAAGTACAAAACCAGAACCACCACCAATTGAAACAATACCAACAAAAAAGAATCAAGCGGAGAAACGTAACCGTAAAACAGCCACATCAACAATAAGGGAACCAACAACAAAAATCTATAGTGGCACTGACAAAACACCACCAGGCTTACCAAAATTATATATAAAAAATGGTCATACACAACGTAGTAATAATCGTTTATTATTAAGACAGAAAAGTACAAGTCCTATGAAAGAATTGATAACAACAACGACAACAGCAACATCAACAACAACACCAGCCACACCGACACCATCAAGTCCATTATCAAAATCCGGCTCACCAATATTCAATATACGTTACAAATCATTGAATAATCTACAACAAGCCATGGAATTAGATGGGACATTAGATTCAAGTAATTCGGGTGGACGACGATCGGGTGGTGATAGTAGTGGTACAACAAATGGTGGTGTAAAACAACCAATCGAGAAACGTTCAAGGAAACTATCAAGACCGAAGAGTTTAACTAATTTAATATGGGAATTGAAAGAACATCCCGATATATCAATGAAAAAATTAGAAACACGACCGATTTTATATAAGAAACATTCAAAATATTCAATAAATGGTCAACAACAATCACAACAACAACAACAACAACAACAAGTACATCATCATCATCACCATCACCATCAACAACAGCGGAGAGGCACATTATATTTATGATTAGAAGATGATCAACACAAGTCATAAAGCCTTTCTAATTTATTAATTAATTTTTTAATTGTCTTCTATGTGATTTTTTTAATGTTAAATTTTAGTTAAACGATTAAGTTCAACAATTGATTGAGACTTGTGATTTTTAGTTGTTAGATTTTTTGTAGTTTAGTTATCAATTTTTTTAATGAATTTTTGAACAGTCAGCTAAATAAGATTGTTGTCTCGTTCGTTCGTTGTTGTTTCTTTATTATTATTATTTTCGGCTACATATGTATAAACCAACAACAACTGTACTTGGTTGGTTTGGCTTGTTGTCTATATGCTGTTGATGGTTGTTGAACCAAACGAAGAGAGTGTGTTGTTATGTTGTCGGTCGGTCGGTCGGTCGTCGGTGCCTAATGCGTTCGCAGGAAGTGAGGGTCTTTGACTGGCCTTTCAGTTCGATGCATACATTACAAACCACGTCTCGAATCCTAATTATTTATGCACGACCAAGACGTTGAAGTTGTTGCCTTTTTTCCACCTTCTCTTCTTCTTCTTCTTCTTCTTCTTCTTCTTCTTCTTCTTCTTTTCTGTTGTTGTAAATACATATAGATATATAAAGTTGACTTTCTTATAGTTGTTTCATAATAACATTGATAACAAAAAATAAATGTTTTAAAAGAACTCTACGACATACGTTACTTGGTATTCTTAACCTTATAGGTTAATCTAATTTAGCTGACTTGTTTTGCCATATAAGATTTTTTTTGTATAAATCTGCTTATTTTTCATCTGTGATGAAACTTATTTTTTGTACTTTTTAATTATTATTTGTATCTAGTTAGTATTATTATTATTATTATTATTATCATGATTATTATTATTGAACTATTTCTGGATGGACTATGATGTGCGCTGGTTGCCTTGAAATCTGTGCTTCATTATTATTACTATTATTATTAATATTACTATCATTATAATTTTTATTATTATTATTAATACTAGAAAACATTCCTATTATATCTTTCAGGCGCTTGAAATACAATAAATTGCTGTTGTAAGTGTAATCAAATTTTTTGAAAAAAAAATAAAAATAAAATTCATAAATATTTTCCATCTATTTTTGGGGAAAAACAATCTTTAATCTCATCCTTTTTCGATAATATTGATGTATATTTATTTTATTTAGCAATTTGTTAGTTATTAGAGAATAAAAAGAAATTTTAAAGTAAACACAAGTCTTTTTACTCGTTTGTAACAAATTTGGATTACCCGTTAAAACAATAGAATTTCTATTTCTGTTGTTGTTGTTGTTGTTGTTGCTGGTGCGACAACCCCACCAACAACATACGCGTACACAAGAAAAAAACCAAATGTCCTTGCAATTGTTGTACTAGTCTTATCCATATCCAGCCAGAAGAGGATAATAGGAGATTTTTATAAATAAATGATTAGAACATACGTACAAGAAGAAAAAAAATAATCACGTTGTTTTATGAAAAAAATAATCAATGTGTTCATAATTAAATCATCGTCGATTATCAATTTTAGGAAGAAACAAGGATTTTTCAACTACAAGGTTAAATATGAAGATGACGATGATGATGATGATGATGGAAGAATCCTTGAGAACTGTTCATTAGTTTTAAGTAATTTTTAAATGGGCAAGGTAATAAAGAAACATGATTTATTATTATTAATAATAAATTATTATTATTAAGACATAAATAGATCCATTCAATTATGGATAGTGTTTTGAACTAATTTATTAGGAAGTTTTTTTTAAAAAAAAATGTTTATTACCTTGACATTTACTTTTCATTATTTAATAAAACGTTAATTGAAATTGCAAAACTATCTGTGTAATCAATAAATAAACGTTACAATAATTTTCAATAAGGAGAATTAATTAAAGATTTACCAAATAATCGAAAATGAGCTGGAAAGCTCTTCGAGAAGCTCAGGTATATTAAATTTATCTGTAATATCACACCAATTAACGTTTATCCTACAAAACATGAAAGTTTACAGTTTGGCCAAACGAATCTTAGATTGTTTACAGCAGTACCAACTAACTGACGACGTTAATGGAAAGATGGGGTAGTAAAATTGCCAACCTGTCGTCATATCTAAGTAAATCTAAGAAGATGAAAGAAGTAATACGCTAAAATACTTTTCCATGCATCTTAGCTGTTGTTGGAATGGGTAAGATAGGTACTTTGCAGTTTTGTGCTATCTTGTTATTCCTCCTGCCACTAAATCGTATCATGTTTTATACATTCCAAAGCGTTTCATCCATCATGTGTGAGCCAAATTGCAGTGCCAATTAATAGCATTGCCGCATATTGCACCGCTACATCTATCATCATCGGATTGGAAGACACGGTTCTGTTGCTACAATTACACAAGCCAAAGCACAGCAAAATATCCACTTATTTCTATATAGGCATACCAGAGCTTCTAAACTAGAAGGATCGGGGGTGGAATATTTAAAACTTCATCCCATGGTTTGTAGCTTTTGCTAATTACTGATTTGCCTCTTTGTACCGAAAACTTGTTCAAGTTGCAGCATTTTATATGGCACTTCATTTATCCTGTTTTTGATAAAATATTCAAATCGAGGCGCTACCACTGTATTTATCTAGACCTGAAGTGTTAGATATCCTACAGCCGGATCCGGTTCTTCATCGATTAATAAAATTAACATTTAAATTTTATAATTAAATTTACCGATAGTAAAATTTCTCATTAAAGCAGTAGCAACAACAAATAAGATTAAAAAAGATCATATTAATTTCCAATTCAAGAAAAATGACTAAAAGTTTATTACCCTTGAAAATTATCACCAAACTATCAATTATCTAACATGTTGAGAGTCACAAAATTATTACTATATTACTGTTGATCTCACTCTCTCTCTCTCTCCCCCCCCCTTTCCTTCATTACCAATTAATTTATTCATTTTAAATAAGATTATAAAATTTTATCTACAACCGTGTGTATACGTGGAAACGGTCGCAGGAGGGAAAAAAAAAACTGAAACTGCAATAAATTGACGCCAGTACCTATCCAACCTCTATAATTAAACATCTACTAGATCTCCTCAAGTTGAATCAACTCTTCGTTGTCGTGGTCGTCGTCATCTTAATCTGCCGCCCTACCAAGCCAGAATTACATATATTTATCCATTTTATTGCTACTTTTTTTTGTTAATTTGTTATTAGGTGAATATTTCGAGAAATATTCGTATTGAAGACAAACAGATGGTCTGTAGAGGTATATACGTTCTGGTCTTTTTAAAGCGAATTTCGTTGTTGTTGTTGCTGTACCTACACGTACCCAAAACAAGACCAATTATTAAAATTATAGGTTTTCAAATATGGGTGCCTATTCGTTTTTAGTAATTATGTGATTTTCGGATAACAACAACAACAACAACAATAACAATGAGGCGAAAACAAATAAAACGTTTTTTTGTCTTTAAAAAGCGTGACCATTGTTGGAAAATTTATAAAATTGTTGATAATGGGCCTGTCAAGAAGACTTCTTTCTACAATTTCAACTTTATAAATTTTAGTTTTTTGTCTTTTGCTTAATGCCCATTTGTGTGATTCAACATAATTTTTCATTTTTGATGAATTAGTTTGAAAGGATAACAGCAAATACAAACATACATACATACATACAGAAACACACAGATATAAACATATACACGTACGCTATTGTATGCAAATCATTATCAAAGGATTATTTACTCTTTTTATTTATAGATAGAGAAGTGAAGTTCGCTGACCTCGCCCATAAGACGTTCAAAAACACCATGATCCTGCATGGGTGCTTTCCGACTTACTATACCACCTCAACTTTTGCTCAAAATCATTTATTATTAGGTTACGGTTATAACAATCATCAGAAAAATTGTTTTTTTATTTTGGAATAAATCAATTTTTTCCAGTTTCTCTTTGATGGATGTTATAGTGTTTTAGTCGAAGAATTTCATTTTCTATTTCTTGCCAATAACCGCAATTCTTACACAAAAAAAGAAGTAAAAAAAGATCAAAAACCGTTCAAAATTTACATATATTTAATTTACATCAGTCTACAACTATGTATTAAATGTGTAAAACGGTCAATTATTACACAAATTAACGCAGCAAAACGACAACATACTTGATAGCGATAATAACACCTCTAATTATGAAACGTATTGATATCCTTCCAGAAAGAGAGGAAATTGTTGTTGAAACCTTACAATTTTTTGTTGTTGTTATTGTTGTTGTTGTTGTAGAAAAAGTAAATATAATTTAACAAATCAAAAGCCGTATTGTGTAATTTCATTTAACAATTTTGTAATAGTTCAAAACGAAATATAAGAAGAAATAGAAGAAGTAAGAAGCAACAACCGCAAACTATTAAAAAGACTTTTAGGTGAAATCGTGTTGATGTACTCATGTTGCAGAGAAGAGAAAGAACATAGGAATTAAATTTAAAAAAAAAACACAAAAAAAAAACGAAACGAACCAAAAGAAAAGACCTCATGATGAGAAGAACTTTAACAAATTTGTTGATTTCGTATACCGTTAACTAGATAGATTCTGATCGTGTTTTTATTATTAGCAATAGATATAATCCTATACTACTAGGTATCTATCCGCCGTTTCTTAACAACACTAACGATAAGATAGATAAATAGATAGATAGATAGGATGATTAGTTATTGTAAAATTTGTAATATTTGTATACAGTGAACGGTAGATATGTTTTTTTATTGCTTCTAATCCATTGAATTCTCGCCTAGAAGATTAAATGAAAATTATTTACAACAACATGAATTATTTATTTATGCGTTAGTGGATTAATGAAAACAACTATTAAAGTATTTATATGAAAGTCTCGTACAGAACTTGTTTTAATTGTGTGTGAAACAATATTAATTGCGTTAATTTAACGGAGAATTAAATTAAACTATGTAATTTAGAAAAAAACGCACTTGTAACTCGATGGCCATCTATTAAAGATTGAGTTAAACTGGAGTTAGTAGATTAGGTCGGTAAGTCAGGAATGATACAAAGCGTCGAAAATGCTAATGCGATTTAATTGACGATTTCTTTATATTTTTGCTAGAAATTTGTCAATTTTTTTGTAATAACAGTCGCAAGTATATTGATTCAGAAATGCAATAAGTTGATTTTATTACCAAATGGATAATTTGTGAATAAGATAAACTGTGAAATGGGTAGTGTTCTCTGGTGGTGAAAGGTATAAGTTTAAGCTGTTTGAATCTTCGTTGGAAATGGTAGAAAACCATTACCTCTTCTACAGATTAACAGAAACTGCATGGTTGAAGATGTATGGGATTTAATGAATTTATGGAATGATCTTTTGATAAGAGTAATAAAACGTGTGTGGAAAATGGTGGATGCGCCGGGATAATTATATGAAACATTATGCATTTTAAGATGCGGGAAACAAGATAATAATTTTTTTCAATCAAGATAGTCAAAGAAAGTCTTTTTATTACTATTATTATTATTGTTTCAAAGTATTATTTGTGGCCTACCCATCTAAAAATTGCCCCAAAATGAAAATTTGTAAACCGAATTTTCTGAAAAACGGTAAAGAATTTTGGAAAAAGATTTGCTTTCTGCAATTCATAATATTGTCTGCTATAACTCACATAAATTTCATTTAGATAGAAGAACAACAAAAGGAATAAAAAGGAATTATTGATTTAACAATTTTCCCCTTTTTTTGGAAAATCCTGTGAATTTTTCCGCTTCATATTGGCTTTCTGCAATGCTCCATTAACACGATAATCGAATGGAATATCGATCTCTGCTTCATCTATTAATGTCTTTGCATAAAACGTCAGATTCGTTTCCATATGCTTGCTATTACACGGACCGGACGCTTAAGCAAACGTAAAACGTATTTGGTATTTTTCTAAACGGTACCATTATAAATACGTTATTTGCTATACATACCAACACTCTTCTTAATATGAAACAAACGATTAAATTTCAAGGACGACATTCGTGATTTTAATGATTTTTAGCATGGATTCATGTCTTCTAGTGGTCCGAAAATTGAGAGTTAAAGATATTTAGGGGCTACTGTATAACATAAATTGATGGTCCATTCCTTATTATGTCCCTGTTTTCTACCATCTACTTCCCAAGAGTACCTACCTAGATCTAGGCAAAACTTTTCTGTGTTCTTACAGCTCTCGTAGTCAGTTTTCTCCAACTTTTTGAACCATAATTTTATTGCATATATAGATAGTATTTGTCTATACCGAGGAATCTTACATTATATTAGATTAGATTAGATTATAGGGAGCGTTTGGCCACTATAGCCTTCCTGAACTGCAACCATAGCTTATCTGTTGTTCCTAACCCTCCATTTGTTGATATCCCGGGAATGATATCTTTTTAGCAAAGCCAACTATCTCTCTGGGAGACTTCTTTGCCACTTCAGCAGGTGATAGAGTCACACTGCCTTGGTGGGTCAGTCTCATGTGAGCCAAGGCATCACATTTGCATAGTACGTGTTCGGAGGTGTCGTTGTTCGATCCACACAATCTATATCTCTCACTGTTTGCTTTCCCCAGTTTTTTGAGATGGTATCTCACTGGACAGTGCTCAGTTGAGAGCCCCGTTACCAATTTTAGTTCGTTCCTACTTAGGCCGAGAAGTTTTCTAGCATTCTGAGGCAAATAGTCAATAAACTTTTTACCCTGCTGCATTCCTGGACATTGTCTCCAGTGGAGCATTTTCCTGCTCCATTTCTACGCACAGATTTCCTGCCTTCTGTGGGTCTTGGCTAGCCAACAGAATGTGGAAAGATAGATACGAAACAAAAGTAGTGAATTAATACAGATTATACCATCGTTTGTAGTTGTTCAGTATCGGCTAGAACGTAGCGAAATTGTAAAATTTGGGGATTAAAGCTATAGTAGTGTTGTTATAAATAAAAGAAGTGTTGTTTAACACAAAGTTAGTTATACATTCTGCTAAAATATTCATATTTTTTGCGAAAAATTATAAATTACTTAAAAATGAGCATTAGTAAAAGTTTAAGATCTTTAAACTCCTGGAAATCGATAAACGTAATATAAAACACTTGCATAACATTACAATTGTCTTTATTTTTGTACAATTACACAATTAATTATCGTAATAATCGATATTTTGACAATAAAATACAATACTTACATAAATTCGAGACTTTTCACAATAATTAATTTCAATACAATTATCATTAATACGTCGTTGATTTTAACATCAATTATAGTTTTATTTACAAGAAGAAAAACGAGAAAATTATTACAACACATACAAATTTATTTATTTCGTATTTCACGTAAAATCGTTTCTGTTTTCTATAATAGGCCCTATTCACAATTTAATAAACTAATTGTAGATCAATTTTTGTACATATCGCATAATACTTTCTCCATCGGTGTATTTCCTATTGTCTTTTGAAAAAATACAGCTTCTATCCGTGCAGCCGGTACGATTCTTAATAATGGTAACATCAATAATAATCGTCCAAAACGTGCAACTTGTCCTGGCAGTTGAGTACGGCAATGTTGCCATAACATAACTTGTGCTTGATCTTGCAGATTCTCAATTTGGCTAGGATCTTTAAGTCCACGCGTCTCTGTTTAAAAAAAAACAAAACAAATATAGCAATAAAGTTCAATTGGTGTGTTTTTCTAAATACCTGCTCTAAATAAAACGATAGCTTTAAGACAAGCAAATTCGGCCGGATCAACATGTACGGCTTTAAATCTCATTAAAGTATCCGCCAATATACGGACATCGGCAGTTGAATGACCATTTTTGGCATGTTCGTTCATATTAAACAGTGGACTAGCTGAAAGATCTAATGGCATACACCATTGGATCGCATTAAGTAGAAATAATTCACTCCAAGCTTCCTCTAAAAGGATCACCTAAGAATTGTTTTGTTAAATTAGAAAAATTGACGAATAATTCATGAAAATAAATTCTACTTGATCTCTAAATGGGAGACTAGCGAAACTTGGTAAATTTTTTGCCCACTTCACAGCCATAAATAACAGTCTAGCTGATGTTTCATAAATTGTTTCATGACTAGTTGGATATAATCCTGTTGTTGTTGTTGTTGTAGTAGTTGTTGCATTTGTTGTATTTGTTAGGCCATTAGCTGGTTGTGGTTCAGGACGTAATGGACCACTACTTGATGATACACCACAATTAGATGTTGGTGTATCATCTTCTTCATTAGTGACATCTATACTTTCTTCTATAAATAAACAAACAAATCATAAAAGCAATTTACCAACATTTTCATAAATATCCCTATAGAATAATTAGCAATGTAAACGTCAACTTTAGAACGTAATCCTACTTTATAACTCTCTTTCTCTTTCTCTCGCTCTCCCTACAAAATTCAAACTGAATCTGTCCCAAAACTGTATTCTTGATGAAGATCGATCTATGTCAACTGTCTCGCATCCAATTCTCTCTCTCTCGCTCTCTTTTTCTAACTCATATATCTCACACAGAGATTTATTTCGAAATGTGACATATTCGCAAAAGTAACTTACCATCATTGTCGCTGGTGTTGTTATCTTTTGTTGGTGTTGGTTCTCTATTTGGCATCGGTGGTGGTGGTACTGGTGGTAAAAAACTGTGAGAATACCGTGCCGATGTTAATGCCATTGTTAATGGTACAGGTGGGCTATAATTTAATTGTAAACTAGAATAAATTGATTGATTCGATCACAATTCACCGATCAAAAGATTATAAAATAAAAATCGATCATATTTTCGTGATCATCAACAAAGCTTTCAAGCTTTTAACGTACGACACATCGTAATATCAAAAGCTTACGGTTGTTGTGTTAATAACATTGATGTTTCAGATCGTTCTAGCGGCAATTTTTTGCTCGATTGATGATCACAATCATAATTATGATGATGAAATAAATCAATATCAACACATGTATATGTGTGGAAAATATGGAAAATATACACATACCCAAAAACACCAACAGCAACAGCCGCTTCCCTTAATGCTCGCTCCTGTTCAGCACTCATATCCCTTAATGTTTCAGGTCGGATGGTAGCTGTATTTCTTGGTTGACGTTCATTCTGTACAGCTAAAATTAAAACTTTTTAAGGCGAGTTATTAGAGCTTACGATAAATTTACTGGTTAGTTTTAAGAACGTGACCACAGAGAAATAATATAACAGTAGGGTGCCTATTTGTGTATGATTGTGCATATGTTGAATTATACCCCTTTTTTCTAAATGTGACACGTGACCACCATATGCAAAAAGGAAACGTTGGAAAAATTTCACCAGAATACGTGTAATTGAGCGTCATATTTAAACGATGATTCTCACTCGTGTGTTCAATCTTCGATGGTTATAAAGGATGGTTTCCGGATCGTTTACCAGAAAAATAACATGAACATATCAAACAACCCTTCTTTACTTAGTTTGAATGCGTAAAAAGTTACGATTTGTTCACATTTCTTTTTTGGGAAAAATGTCGCTTAATTTGAACCGCTTTGTTCTAATGCGTTGGTTTAGATTCAAACAAAGCTTTATTGCGTGTGGTAGATAATCACAAAACTTTAGAAAATAATTTACGCACTATATGACCGACTATGAGCAATAAAGGGATCATCTTATCCTTTATCCTTTTCCTACTTTATTAATTTAAATAATTTGCAACGAATAATAATATCGTGCTAAAAGAGGATAGAGTTTATATTTGTCACCATCACGTAATTGGTGGAATTACATAGCAATGGTGGCGGTAAAACAACAAAGGACTAAAATGCAAATCTGTGAAAACGTTTGAAGTTGTTGTTGTTCTCATCATCATCATCATCATCATCATCATTGTCGTTAGAATTATTATTTAGGGGCGTCAATCTATCGTTGTCTCGTTGTCTCTTCTTTGAATAATAGACGTGTGCTTTTATGTGGCTGGTGGCTCGCCCACAGGCTGCTTTACATTCACTCACTTATTAGCTTCGTTTATTTGGAAAATTACAATGTGATAAAGCATGCGATTGTCTTTTATTTAATACTCTCTTATCTTTTCCAGTACGCTAAACATAAAATATTCAGAAATAATGGCGTATCGTTTAAATTCCATTGGTAAGTTCTTCAGTTGAATCAAACTGTGGTACAATTTGGCGTATTAATCGCAAAATCAGATTATTAATAAATCAACGATAATGGCGTATGTTGCAATATATGTTGATCAAATCTGAAATATGTATTATCTAACAACACCATTGGCCACCATAAACATTTCCATACATCGATCAATCAATCCATCCATCAATTCATAAACTGTACAGTTGATTAACAATCGACCACACGCCACTACCACCATTACTGCCACCACTATAGGTGTATATGTGGAGGCGGTGGTGGTTGTTACAATAGAAAGGGATAATATAGCAAAACAGAGATAGATGAAATGGAAGAGGACATCACAACAACAACAACAACAACAACAACAGCAGGCGTTGGCTGTGTAACAAACAGCTATAGCCGGGGATTTAGAAGACGCTGATTAATGGGATTCAAAGCTGGTTAATTCCCACCAAACGCTCTACCAAAACTCCCGGGATCTAAACATTAGAATGTGAATGTAGAAAATTAGAATTTAATGTAAATACTGTCACAGTCTGATATTTTTTAGGTTTGAGGTAAGTAGGATCGCATGCGTATTACAACTAACTGTAATTTACAATCTTGAATAGATGGGCCCCAACATGAAACGGTCATAGAGTTCGTCTAATGGTGATCCGTTATTATCTTTATACCCGCCTTCTACCAAATAGGTCCATTACTGGAATGGAATTGTTTTTGATACTCTACCTTACAGAGTAGAGATGTTGAGGGATTAAGAATGCTATCAATCTAAAATGCGGAACAAAAAAAAGACGTCTCCTCTCTCGAAAATTAAATTTTATTGTCTTAATTAGCATGTTTTCTATAGTTAGAATCATAGAAATTTGTTTGTTTTTCAATTATTCAGGATTTATTGACAGCAAATAAGTTTTAACATTTGAGAAATATTCTACAGAACGGAGATAAATTCTCGGAACTATTCTGTATGCAGGATGGGTGATCGTTGAACAACTCCACAATCTCAGTAATGTTCATCGAGAGCTTTCTCACTTCTCCCAGGACTTCGCTTTCCTAACTTTCATCCTTCACCCTCATACAGCTACTACTATTACTACAACAACCACCACCACTACTACTACCGCGATCCTACCCTGTTTCTGCTTTTCGTGATAATTTAATAACACTTTGGTGAAAATTCATTTCCGACCCGTACTATTACTATAGTTGTATTAAAGCTACCCTATCTTGTTTTAATAAGATTTAATAAAAAATTTGAATATTTACAACTCACCATCTTTATTCATACCCATTGCCAAACATTTTTTCAAACGACAAGCCTGACATTGATTTCTGTGAGCTTTATCGACGATACAACGACCAGTCCCGGCTTGGCATCTATAAAAAATTGAAAAAAAAATAATTAATTTGTAACTGCTGTATAGAAAGAAACAGAAAATGTCCCTTTAGCTTGTTAAAATTCAATCCTTTTAAAACACCCTTATGTAGATTGGTAACTAACATTTTATGATCTGTCGTCCGTTCCTGTCTTCCAATTTAAATCGAAAAAAATTTTATGCGAACGTATATCAGAGATGCAAATCTTCCGGACCAGCAATCATAAAGTATTACAAAAATAAATCCCCTTTTCAAGATTCAATTAAAGTTATTTTCCCTCGATTTATATATATATACCTATAAGGGTTGGTTTGTGCCCGTCTTCGCCTTGTATTTCCATTTAGATCAGTCAAAATAAAGAAACCAATTGGTGGCGGCAATGGTCGTAGAGATGTTACAAAAAAAGAACCGAATGCTGTTCATTAAAAAGTTTTCTCCACCAAAGAAAAAAAAATATGGAAATTACGCAATTTAATGGATGTCCGTTAAATTAAAGTTTTAATATATTCTGCAAATATGAGCTGTATGAGCAATTATGGCGTCGTTGTTATCAACAAAAAAAAAACAACTATATATCGATCGATGGTTTGACCATTTTCATCGTCTATTAACTTGTGTTGTGAAGAAAAGCCTCAAACTCTACCACTCGGCATTTTTATTGTTGTTTATCCATGTGTGTGTGTGTGTGTGTGTGTGTGTGTGTCTCACTAATCATTTCTAAAAATCTATATCGTGACAGTATATTTGATCGTTTGAGAAACGATTCCATCTTGCCTACGTTGTTCTCTTTCTGTCCCTCCACAAAAAAAAGAGAGATAGTAAGAGAACGGAAAAGTTTTTCGAATGAATGCAATGGATAAAGCATAAAGAAAAGACTAGGAGAAAGATAAGGGTACAAATAATAGGGTGGGAGGTTGGAAGAAATGTTTTTCTTACTGTCTCTCCTATAAAGCTACGGATGGTTGTTGTGGGAGGAATAGAGGAGGGAAATGGCATTTTCCCATCTGCTGCCATACTACCATCCACTCTTTCGTTAGTTATCCTTATATAACACTATAGTTCATGAGGCTCTTTTTTTATACCAAAAAAAAAAGGAACAGGACCGGATTCTGAAGTTCTTCCATCATTTATCAGTATTTAAATTTTGTATTTATTTAAAGTAATGATAGAGGTGGAAAATGTCATTAATATTTTGATAATTTTCTTTCTAATTGATTTTCTAATTTTAGTTTAATGTTGTATAGTCTGATATAAAACGGTTTAAATCCGATCCTCGACTCAATAGCGTTTCAATAGTTTAGTCGATGGCGAATCCCGCTTCGCCAGATGATTCCCAACGTTATCCTCAAGGGAACCACCATCTCAACTGCCGCCATCGCCTCATCCCATAACGCACACACACACACACACACATTTACACAAAATGATACCACTAGAACACATGTCCCGTTTCTTACTATAGAATTGAACTCCTACAGCTATAATATAGCTAGCAACAATAATATCATAGCTTGGTTGGGCTATTAGATAGTTTCCCATCAGGATTTAGGTTTCATTGTTTTCTATCAAACTTTAATGAAATCGGTTATCCATAATCGTATCACGAAGATTGTACCGTTCTGTATACAAACACACATTGTTGATATTGGAGATATTTTTTGATTTTTATCAGGTGCATGGGGTATGTAAATCATGGAAATAATGAATCGATTTTGAAATTGTCGAGCGTCGGATGGCAACGATCCCAGTCTAAAATCCCTCAACAGCCACACCTGATACCCACAGTACGCTTTAATTTAACCCTATTTTGACGCGTCACACTACCACCATGCAATCTTTGATAATGCGTTTCAAACTAGAATTTTTATAATTTTAAACAATCTACCTATAAATATAGTGGTGTGATGGCGGGGGTGGCTATCCGCATCATCTATCGATTGGATGGGCAGCATCAGGCGAACACACAATTTCTATGTAACCAGATTAGAGTACAAAGGGCGCAGCACGAGACCGATACAATTTTGTAGTCTACACCGGATTACGGGTTCTCTCTAATTGATTGTGTGGTTCGCACCACTCACTCTACTGTCCATTCAATTTTTCTCTTTTACCCTCTAATTCAGCTTCAATCATAATGAAATACGCGTTAGTTGTGATGGTATTAACGTGGATTTTATCAGGAAACGAAGTGATTTGTGAAGGGTTAAAGAATAACTCAAAAAAAATCAATAAATAAATAAAAATAATTACTCACCTGTAAATTAATTTCCGTCGTACTGAACGTTTAAAGAATCCAGAACAACCATTACATGCCAAAATACCATAATGTTTACCGCTACTAGTATCACCACATACAACACAAATTAAACCAGGTGTTCCTTTTTTCGTTGGTACACTCCATGGTGGTGGTGGTGGTGTTCTTGAAGCTTGTACTAATGTTTGTGAATTTGGTAGACATAATGCTAACGGATGATCACCTTCAGGACTATAACAATCAACACTACCTGGTGATGTTCTTAAATCTAGTTCGAAAAAAAGAAAAATTTGCTAAAATTGAAAGTTTGCGATACAGAATTATTTACATTCAGATAACAGGATGATAATCCTGAATTCGGCTGTAGACAATCAAGATTCAATTAGGAATTACAAAAGTGGTCCCTTGATATTTTCTAGGGTTCAAGTTTATAAAATCAGTTACAGTCAAATTGACATTAGAGTATTAATCAAGTGTGCTCGATTATCATTTGAATGGGCAACGATGAAGGGTGGCATGCACCCATATGGCCCCAACTATCTTTTGCCCCTGATGTTTACAGATGCGTCCCTCAATTAAGGATTTAGGACAACATAACACGAATAACAATATTCCAATCAAAATCGAATTTGATGAATATTTGATTAAATGCAAAATTTTTTATAAACATCAGTAGGTAACAAAAAAATCACAATTTTTCGTAATATTCTAAGAAATTTGCTCTAATGCATTTCTAATTTAGCTTGACCACTATAGATGACGGTAAATTGGTGAACATATCGGCACCCTCTACGATTTGAACCCTCTAAACTCAACTTTCTATCATAATGCCACCACTTTATCCCCATATAATACAAATTAATACAGTGGCATTAAATAGAGACACCGATGTAATCCTATGACGGACCAGTAGGACCCCTTATTCTTTCTTGTTCAAATTCTACACAAAATAGTGTATGGTCGAGTTCGTTTATTGAAAGTATTATCCTCTTCTATATCAATGTTTCTACATCGATAACACGAAAGAAGAATGTAGTTGACACGTACCACTTTACATATGGCACAAATTCTAATATTCTGTAGAATGCTGACAATAATCAAGGGATATTATAAACGATAAACACAGTGTTCACAAATTATGACATACTGTAATGTATAGTGAATCAAATCTGGCTTGACTACGGCAGGATAAAGGTAAATACTAAAGATTTGCTAGCTTCTCTTGTAGGTGAGACAAAAACTATACAAAAGGACCTTTTTGCATGTAGTGAACTTTTGCGAAATAATAGGAATTTCTGGAAGCCCTGACTGTACCGGGAACTTTACTGCTTTGAAAGTCCACATGCAGAGAGACGAATCCTCCATTAGCAGTTCGAAAAATGTTAAATCCTCAGCTGGGATTCGAATCCGGATCTCCCTTTGCTTTCACGGCATGTGGGTGTGCTAGACCAACTACACCATCAAGGAATTGAGTGTGCTAGATCAGCTACACCACCTAAGGTCTAGCACACCTACATGCCGCGAAAGCAAAGGGAGATCCGGGTTAGAGTCCCGGCTATCTATCTTTCTTTCAATATTTCACCTTCATGGTATACTAATTTTCATTTGTGCTACTCTGTCTATGTATATGTGTAGAAGCCTATCAGACAAAGAAATAGACAGGTCTGTTGCATTTCTGGGTTAATGGAAAAAATGTATTAAAGTAGAATTTCTACAACTTTAAAGTCAAGTCGGCCGAGTCAAATTTGTTTCACTATATTTGTTAGAGAGTAAGCGTTCGTGGCTAATTGTAAGAATGGAAAATATTGGTATTAAGATCTGGTTCAGCTTCCTTTCCTACAATCGACTTAAGCTCGACTTTGCCGTAAATCAACCTTGTACTCCTCGAACATAAGCCTCATTTTAATAAAGAAGAATTAAAGTGCGTGATTAAGCAAAAATGAGTCTTATGTTCGAAGAATATAAAATAAGATCAGCCGCAAACTATATTAAAGTAGAGAATAAGAAGCCGAACACGAACCGGCCCTAATTGTAAGTGACACAAATAAAATGTTTATGAAACATTAAAGGAATTTATACACTTTTTTATACGGTAAGCGGTTAATTAATTTAATAATGTTCGGAAAAAGAGGAATATATTTTTCCGTGTCCATCCATTTGTGATGATTTGATAAAAAAACGTATGAAAATTTTAACAAGCGGTTAACACTGCGGTTAATTTCTTCTAAATTATCAAATTAACTGCTGTTGGTGAAACTGGACTTTAAATAAATAATTGATTCTTGAATATTAACAACTCACCATTTGGATGGTGTTGCCGATGTTCCGGCGAACAAGTGGATGGATGTAAAGACGATAGAATAGGGGTTGTTTGTGATACTGAGCAATCCATCATCTTATTCAAAAGCAACACGGGATTTTATACCAAAAAAGTTCCAATCACCACCATTAATCACAATTTATTTATTTGTTTGTTTATGAAATTGTCATTAATTCTTGTCATCTGATGTTCTCGTATGTGTGTGTTGTTTTTTTGTTGGTTTGAACAGTTAAACAATTTGATGGTGTTATGTTTAGTGATAGATTGGAGCACGCACTGTTAAGTGTATGTTGTTGGTGTATTAGATTTGATATCAAGTTAAGTTGGGGATGGCAAGTGAGTTTGTAAGGGGTAAACATGTATTAGGTGGTGTATCATCCATGGGCGGGATCAGAGCTCGCTACCCTGTGTTTAACTTCTGTTCTGCAACATGCGACTGCGCCCTACCCACCGCCCAATATTGTAATAACATTTCCAAACAACCCTCTTCTCCTTATCTGACGCAATTCTCTCTTTCTATCCACCATATATTCGTATATATTTATTTCAACTTTCAATTAATTTCTATTTTGTGATTGGAAATTATCGGTTATCTCATTTAAAGATTAATTTAATAATTTCTAATTACGTTCGTATTATTCTTGTAATGGTATTAGTGAAATTTACTTATTTAACTGTTATTGATGTTCGATATTATTGTTTTGTTGTTTTTTCTTATCAGAAAAGGGGGTGGAATTTGTTGGTTGATTTTTGTAGTCCGTCCACTTGTATAATCAGAGGTTGATTTGTGAATCGGTGGTAGTTGGTGGGGCCAATCGTTCTATTGGTTGAACCACACTAATCCCATTGGTCTGATGTGCTCTTTACTCGCATTGGCGCCCCTCCATTTTCTCACTATTATATTTATATGTCCATGTGTTCGTATGTAGATGTTAAATGACCTCTGCCATAATCTCAAATCTACCCCTTGACCGGAGATGTGGCAGAATTTCGATCGACCGACGGCAGCGACAACGGCAGCACTAGATAGTGCTAATTGTAAATTAGGAAATCTAAGATTTTTACGAATTTTGGACATCAAATAAAGTAGCCACAAGTGTATTCATTGGACAGCGTTTTCGAGTTGCTTAAGCGGAAAATGA
This sequence comes from Lydus trimaculatus, assembly GCA_037414755.1. NCBI lineage: Eukaryota > Metazoa > Arthropoda > Insecta > Coleoptera > Meloidae > Lydus > Lydus trimaculatus. The sequence continues at coordinate 48,878 of JAZBGY010000289.1, read as the reverse complement.
GCAACTGCATATATGCGTAATTTACACATCTATAATTGAACCGTTATACGAATATTTGGAGAGCATTTCTTGTTGTAAATGGTATGATTAATTTGTTTGTCTAGGGGTATTCAATTGTACCTACCCCAATATTACAATATATGAAATTATTCGTTGAACAATAAGTAATTACATTCAGGTCAGCTTAAATAGATTTGATTTTGTGCATGAAAATCTACATATTACCGGTATGTGCATCTGTATAAGGTGCATATCCTATTGTATATGTACAGAGCAAAATTAATGGTTTCAACCAGTCTACTGTTATCAGATAAAACTGCATTAAATAGAGGAAAACATATCTATTCGCCTGTTGAATTCAATTTGTTTTATTTTTTTTCTCCACCGATTTGCTTGTGCATTGTTGGCATACGCACCCCATATAGACATAGGGGACGATATTTTTTAGGTGTTTTGTGTAAATGATTAATTGAGGATTCTTTTGTTTTTATTTCTGGTCAATTATAGAGTGTTTGTTTATTTTGCTGTAAATAATGTATTTATTTAAAGAAAAAAAAAACAACAATGATGACACGTGTATAGACAAACAATCGAATCAGAACAAATCATAACCACTGACAGAATAAGAACAGCCGGAACAACATGGTTGCAGTCAATAGATAGAGCACGTCAATTGCAAGCCATACCACCTGCTGTGAAGATGGGAGAATTTTAATAACAATGTCAAACAATCTGTTTCGCTGCACCTTTAATCGATCCCTTCTATATATCTATATAGATATATGTGTATGTTGTTATCATTGTAAAACAAAAACAACCAAAAAAAAAACGAGAGAGAGAGAAGGCGGGGACCATTACCACCATTTCCAGGCGGTAGGTATATTGTTTGATTATTTCGTTTTGACATACGTCAACAGCACTGACGTAATAAAACAGATAGAGGATGGGTTGTTACCACTACCACTACCCACCATCAACACCACTGCTACAGTATTATGGCAGCCTCAATTATTGACTGGTGCCAGGAACACATCCCTGGAATGTAAATTAGGGGAACTTTAATTCGAATCAAAGCAACAAGCTGAACGAAAATTTGTTCATTGTCTTTTCGATGAACTATACATGCAACGTAATGAAAGACGAATGTTTTGTAAATTTATTACCTACATGATAAATCTAATATTGTAATGATGCAAGGCAGCATCTCCTATATTTTAATGTCGATCGACACAATTCAATATCTACGAGTAAAAGAATTGTGTGCAAGCAAAAAGACTGGCAGGCAGGCAGGCTGGCAAGCAGGCAGGCAGACAGCGTTGAATGCTTGCTGAGTTGGTGATTGAATTACTGGGTCAAATAAAATCAGAGGCACAAATTGGATCAGGCGTAAAGAGATTGTCACCCATTACTATCACATTCAATTCGACATCGTCGACGCCCGTCGTCGTTATTGTTGTTGTGTTCAGCAAACTCATTTGCCAATTTAGTCATTTTCACTGTTAAACTCTATACAGATATATACGAAGCGTAAAAGGTTAGAAAAGAAATAGAAGAAAAAATAAAATAATGGAAGAATAAAAGAATACGAAATAAATCAAATCAATGGCAACAATAGGTAATGTGATTAGTGGTGAGTGGTGATGGTAAATGGGAAAAGACAAATAGAGAGATACAACGAATAAACAAAGAAACAGATAATTTCTTATTACTTTTTCTTTATTATTGTTTGTGGGGGAACGTCATAAAACTTCTAATAATCGAGACGATATTCACTTGTGGTCAACAACTAAGTGATGAGTTCCTCCAAACGTCTTCACAAATCATCAATAAATTCAGCAGCGTAACTAGTGTGAGGCATGCAGGCAGTTATGGAAGAAAGCCCACCGAAGTGTATATTTAATACAAGTTCCGATCACAACCTAAAATTGACGCTTCATTTTTTATCGCATATGAACCACTCCGGTCGTCAAATCTAAAGTTACGCCACTGAATAAATTGTTTTAATTTCTAAGTCTTCAAATCAGGAAATAAATCTACTTGAAAAGTGAATGGTTGTGGAATTATTGTGGTACGGTTCTGGATGCAAGTATTATAAAATTGTTTAAGTTGCCAGACACATACTGCTCAACGCCAGCCCCTCACAATTAAGCGTTTTGACTGCCGCCTGATAGAATTAAGTTTAGCAGTGGTGTAATGTATGATAGCCGACGACAATGGGGCTATAATATTGATAATGCACCTGCGTCTATATCTCTTCCTCTCCCTTAGTTTATTATTCAACAATTTTTTTTCATCATTTCAAAAAATATTGGTAAATTTTATGATTCTCCATTCGTAAAATTAAATATCCATATGAATGAATTATATTCAAACGATATTTATTTCTATATGCCATTTAGACGATTATTTTCAAATCTGCGCCAACATTTATTCAATCGCACGAAAAATGGATTGAGGGCGTGTGTGTATATACGTTCGCTATCAAAATGCACATAGAAATGAGCTTCTTTTTTGGTTCGCACACGAAATAATAATGATGGTGATGGTAGTTGGTGGCGTAATGTATCAACATGGTTGAGGATTTAATCAAAGATAGTGCAGATTTGTGTTCACTGACCCTGTCAGTCGACGTCGACGTCGACGTTACTATACCATCCACTACTAAGAGAAATATATACAACCCCTAAAACCTACACACTTACGTTTATTATATGCATATACACAAACTCAGGACAATGTCACAACTTTCGTCGTAAATTTACATAAAGTATATATACCTAAACAAATTCCCATTACCATCCCTCAATCTTTTTGCAAGCTGATGAATGAGATCTATCGGCACACTTCCATATACAATCAATAAGTCTATCTAGTTGTTATCAATTTATTAAATTTTCCAAAATTAATGTTGATTTTCCTGATAACAGAAATGGTTGATTGATTGGTTGGTTGGTTGTAAAGTTATCAAATATGGCGTCCTACCTAATGGAAGGTATATAAAGGAGGCGGCGTCCACAATAACAATCTACTATCACGTCAGTTGCCTGCAACAGATATGTGGGCAACCGACGTCAGAGACGTCCCTTTTCCAATATCGTCGTAGTCTCATCGTTATAGTTAGATACTGTCGTCCTTTCTAATCACAGTAATGTCGAAACCATGTTGCCATCGCCACCGGTTGTTTTAATCCCCTGTGGCGACAGAGATAGACAGTAGGAAGGAAATTGTTGTCCAATGGGTGCCGAATGGGTCAACTTTAATTGTCCATTTCAACTAATTGGAATTGATTAAAAATATAAACTTTTTCAATAACATTAACGACAACGAAGTGGGAGCAAATTTTGTAGCAATTAAAACATGTGGTAGAAAATTCGAAAATTTCCTTGAAAATACAACTTTTCACCAGGATTAAACACTCTGGACTAAAAAAGCATTTAGCAATTATTAGATAACACTTCAACACTTTAAGGTACTTGGTTCATCATTGAATCAATGGCTCGGCATCGCTGGGTCTAGCTCAGTTGGCTAGTTCCATTTTTTCAGTACTTTCTACTCATCTGTTAGCCTGTATTATATTATGCTTTTCAGTTTCCTTGTTTTCAGATTGAAATCTTTGAAAATTCAGTAGGTACCTACTATAAAACAGTAATTATGTGTACTTTTGTTCTGCTATTTTAAGCTAGACAACCAATTATACGGTGGATGTTAATGTTTTAAATTTACCGCTAATTACAATAATCCGCATGCGTACAATTATCGAACCAGACAGTTTACCGATTTTCTAGAGGTACTAAACTCTATACATAACGGAACGGGAAAGGTGTCTACTGTCTGTACTCGATGAACACGAAAAGAAAAGAAACAGGCGATGTTGGACCATACGTTGTTCTACTAGCCATAATCTCAATACGAATTCTATTTCTTATTTAATTAATTAATAAATCTGAATATAATTGCTCATTGTTGACTGTAGAATTTCCCGTAAATACAGGTACTGTTTAATTTTTTCACCTACATAACAACAAAGATTAAAGAAATTTATGTTCTTGAAAACAGTACCTAATTTTATTTTTATATTATATTGTCTTTACTCGAGATATACATTTGTGGGGCTGAGTCTATACTGGACCCCTTCCTCCATGACAGAATGTATAAGAGCACCCAAATAACTAGAGTTTTGATTTTAAACCAAAATATTCTACAATTATAGAAATTTTCAACTTCATCTTTTTTGTCAAACTATTGCGGATTATGTACGGTCAAATTATCTTTTGGTTGTTTTGATAGCAACAGAACAAAAAAAACATTTTCCATTGTCGGGTTTTATTTTTCAAGCAGCGTCATATGGTGTGATGAAATGAACAATGATCGGAAAATAGGAAAAACGTGTACGAAAATTTTACTGTATAAACTTTATCTTTTTAATAAACAGATAATGTTTGCAACAACAAGATATTCTGATTCAAAAAGAAATAAGGTAGCCTTTGGTTTCGAATTTGTTCTTTCAAATCACAATTCCAGCTATCTATAGAGTTCAGTGGATTTTACAGATTTTTCTGATAATATATTTGGCAACGCTGCTACAGACAGCGCCACATATGGTGGAAAGGTTAGAAGCAAATGAAAACTGCTGTAATCTCTAAATTGTAGTAGAGCTCCGCTAGAGGTCGCTGCTGTCTATCAACATAACCTATATTTTTCATCAAATAATGTGAAACAAATTTGAGGTTGATTTTATTGAAAATTTGCAATTATGGGTAAATTTTCTAAAGATAAACGTGATATCTATTATCGGAAAGCAAAAGAACAAGGATGGCGTGCCCGTAGTGCATTTAAACTTCTTCAAATCGACGAAAAATTCAATATTTTTGAAGGTCCAATAGATACACCTCACATTTACTTTAATTAAATTGTAAACAATTTTTAGGTGTTACAAAAGTTGTGGATTTATGTGCTGCTCCAGGTAGTTGGAGTCAAGTTTTATCTAGACGACTTTATTTAGGTGAAAAAATAGATATTCGTACTAATTGTTCATTATTCAATACTGACGAGAATAGTTCCATTGAGAAAACAAATGAAACACAAACGAAAAATGAAAATGTTAAGATTGTTGCTGTCGATTTACAACCAATGGCTCCATTACCTGGTGTCATACAATTACAAGGCGATATTACTGAATATAAAACAGCCGAAAGTATAATTGAACATTTCAAAGGTGATCATGCCGATTTAGTTGTTTGTGATGGTGCTCCAGATGGTATAATAATCCCTAAATCGAATGTTTATTTACTAACAACAACAAAAATTCTAGTTACTGGTCTACATTCCATTGATATTTATATTCAAGCGCAATTACTTTTGGGCGCTTTACATATAACTTGTAATGTTTTAAAACCGGGTGGTAGTTTTATTGCAAAAATTTTCCGTGGCAAAGATGTTGATATATTAACAAATCAATTGTTGATGTTATTTAAAGATGTAGCAATTGCGAAACCGTTAAGTTCCAGAAATTCTAGTATAGGTCTGTTGTTTGTTCCTTTTATACTCTTTTCATTGATAAAATTGATAAAAGACTTAATCGTTAAGTTGTAAATTTACAGAAGCTTTTGTGGTATGCCGTAATTATCAACCACCTGCAGATTTCGATCCACGATTAATTACACCATATTTAGATGTTTCGAATAGAGAATTTGATCATTTAACTGGTAGTAATCGTGTTATTATTCCATTTGTTGTTTGTGGTGATTTGAGTGCTTATGATTCTGATGCCACATACCCTTTACAGGTTTATAGCAATTTATTTCAAATTATTTCGTGTACAAATAAGTTTTAAAGCGTTGTCATTTAACACCTTCAGCCATCTTTCAGGTAATGTACGAATTTCAAAATGTTTCAAAGTATACTTTACACGGGGCGCATTTCTTTGTTCACGGCCAATTATTGTCTGTGACGATTTCAAATGGTGCATGGGTTCATAGCACAGCACACCCTCTATACCCGATCAAAATCAACAGCATGACTTTTTTGAAGTGAACATTGCGCTTCGGTGTAGATGTTGCTTCACTGGGATCCACCTAAAAGTGGTCCATTTGACCATAAGCCGTTTGAACGAGGGTCACACACACGGCCAAATCGATTCCCGACGTTTTCCTTCCAGTAGGTGTCTAGTGGTGTCTCAAGTTTTCTCTCACTTCATCAAACATAATAATATGTACAATTCCGGTACTTTGGCATAGCGGATTTTGGCCTAATCGACAATCGAGTCGATCCATCTTTAGTTTCCTACACACGACCAGTTTAAAATCTGCACGAGGCCATTTAACCTGTTGGATCGATTTTCTTCGCTCCGGATTATCTGTCAACAACACCTCTTGTGTTGTTTTTTTTTTTCGGTACAGGTTAACAGATTTCATAACACGGTCGACTTATATGGTACCCATTTTCCTCCATTGTAAATGTGCCCTATTTTTTTTTTGCCAGGAGGGGAAATCTTTTATAGACAGCCCTTGGTCCCGCCGAATGACACCGGGGAGTGCCGGACTTTTCCCATGTAGGGCATGCCGACTAAAACCCGTCCTGTGTCCACCTTTCTCACTCCCCGGTACCACGTTAGTATTGCTTCGTGTAGAGGCATATTTCATGCATGGTCACCGATGTTCTCTTCTCTTTTCACTTTCTTAAGGAGGTTCGAGCGAATCTATAGGAAAAATCGTTTTCCAACTTTGAGATTTGAAATTTTGGTAGGTATCACAATGAATACTTGATTGAACTATTCTCAAAATTTAAAAATGATTCACTGTCTAGTTTCTTAGAAAAATGCCTCTAAAGATGGCATTTTCCAAAGCTCTTATACACAGGCTCTTATGGGAGCAAAGTGTTCACTGTGTGTTTTTGTAGTTTTTTCGCCATTAACCGCCCAACTTTGAAAAATTAAAAAACGACTATGAGAAACTTGAATATCTAGCGAACATTATTACATCTTTAAAACATGCGGTTACCGATGAAACTACTTGAATAATTGAAGTTAAATTTTTGTTTTGTAATCGTGAATAATGACAGCAAAACACATTACTGAAGGTTTGGCAACGTCGCACGGACAATTGAGAGGGTAACAAGAAGATGGAGAAACAGTTAGAAAGAGAAGCATAATACTCCTTCATATACAAACAGTACAGCGGTGTTGCCACATCTTCTTATCACCCCGAATTAGTCAAAAGTAACCAAGTCCTTTCATTACTTTTTCTTTAAGCTGGTTATTTCATTATAAATTAAAATAATGAATTTTTGTTCCAATTTTAAGAATAAAGAATACGAAAAAATTCAAACACTACTTTGACTAAATAGTTTCGCTCGAACCTCCTTAATAAACTAATATCTATCTTATATAAAATGATAAAAAGGCAGAGGGATGGAACGAAAAGAAACGCTTTAGAACTTGTGCTTGTACACTTAAGAAATACTCCTATTATTATAATATATTACGTATATCTGTTTTATAGCTTGATGGTGAAGAGCCTTATCAATATCATCCCCCAGTACAACCACCAATAGCTCCACCATATTATTTTAAACAAGATCCAACATCAAATGTAGCATTAGATAAATTTCTAAATAATGTTAATCAATTTATTGCATCAAATAATGAATTACCAACAACTGAAATTTGTTCAAATTTCAATAATATTGATATAAATACAACAACAGAAAATCAATCATCAATTAATAAAGAAATTGAAGAAATTACTGATATGTTTGTTAAAACTGATTATGATGATTTATTACAAAAAGTAACAAAAATACGAAAAGATATATCAGATCAGAAATTTGAAAAAGATTTAATGAATCAATCTGATAAAATATTAAATTTGGATTTTTCAGATGATAGTAGTGATGATGATGATGAAGTTATTGAACAAATGTTGAAAAATATGAATTTATCAAAAAATAATGAACCAAATTGCACGTGTTCATTACATGAAAATAAAGAATAATAATTAATTATTAATTAATTATCTATTCGTTTCCTTTAGTTTTATTTTATTTCTACGGAGAAATTGAGGTCAAAGTAATAAAAATCGATAGCTTATTAATAGGTGCGGATATTTGTATTATAATTAAAACAAAGCCACGTTTGTAAAATAAAGAAAAATAAACAAATTTCCGGTAAATTAAAATAATAAAATGTTATAAAAGTGTATTTAGTTGGAATTACCCCTCTAATTCCAAAATTCCAAAACCCGTCCATGAAATTATTATTTGTATAAAGATTTTCAGGTTTGTGAGATCAGCTATAGGGTAAAAAGGGGTAAAAAAATTGTTCATAGGCTCGCCGACAAATAAGGCACACACAATTCTCTTGTTTAAAGTTGCGAACGGGCACGGACGGCAAAATAGGTGTCCTTTAGATAAAATTAATCTATCTATGTACAAAAGATCTTCAGGAATTTCCATTTAGTAAGGTTTACTCGTTATGGGCTACACTTACAAACTTTATGGTACGCATACAAGAGCAGCAGAACTTTTGGAACTACTGATCCGATGAATCAGATTTGGTGACCACTAAACATATGGTCTGCCAGGCGTGGTCCTATTTACTGTGCCCACGAACAAAGAATTGAGAAATCGGATCAAGCTCGATTGCAAAACATATCTCAAACATGTTTAAAAAACTTTCGGATCTCTTGATTGTAACTTGTGAATACTACCAAGGTTTAATAAAAAAACAACAATTGCAACAGCTAGTGTAATTGTTACTCTTTACATCAACACGCTTCGTAGAAGAAAAAAAAAACCGCCCTTCAAAATGGATATAAAACTGGATTGCCAACAGAGATGCTTTTAAACACATGGATTCAGCTAAAGAATTAAGAAGTAATGAGTCCCAAGATTCAGAAACAGCGATGAGACCCGCCAATAGTTTTGTAACAGTGAACCAGCTCCAATCCAATCAAGTACATTCGGTCGTTCCTGCAGACTTAATCCTTGAGGCTACTCCAACACGTACTATCCGATACTTTAGCGGACTGGTTCCTAAATTGACAATATCTTTAAAAATTCCGCTCGTGTATGCCCAGTTTTACCGCTCGCTCACTGGCGCAAACCGGTTTGCATACTAGAGCCGGTACGTGTGCACGCCACTGATTTGCACTGTAAAGCTTGTACGTATAGACAAACAGTACAGAAATACTTGCAACAGAAAAAAATCATCATAGGCCACACTGCGGTAAATAATGCTCTCCCGACGACGATTTTTCTCGTAATTAGGTTCGTGCAAACTTATTTACACTATGTAGACGCTGTACAGTGTTCCGTATTTACTGCGTAAACTGTACTGTGCAAGTGAGTCGCTGTCATGTGAACGTTTCCTTAGATCGAGTCTGCTACCCGGCGCATCCACCATTATTCACAACCTTAAAACAAATACCATTTTAAACAATAGAAACTATGATCACATACCTTCAACTGCTCTTCTTACATATTTCCTTCTTAAATCAACTGTAGTTATGTATTTGGTTTATTCCAGCTTCGATTCAGTGTTGGATTAGCAGGAGCGCTCGTTTGTGGCAATCCCGGCTCACTACTGAAAGCTTTTTGGATACAACCAAGTATATGTCATTGATATTATTGTTTTTATAAAATTAATGTTCTATAGTAAATGTCATGTTTGCGTTTAATAATTTTTTTTATTATTTCTTTCATAATTAAATTAAGAAATGTCAACATCAAACTGCACTCTTGTCTTCTAGCATCATCTTTTATGAATTGTACCTTCATACGTTGTGCCTTGAAACTAATGAGGTTATCTATACCTAAATGAGATGCCTTCTTGTAAACTTGAACATCATATTGACTACTACTGATAGAAGTATACAGACTATCTTATTCAAAGATGTATTTACCATGTTTCTTAATAATTTGGAAACCGGCGCACACGAATTCCGGTCAGCATAATCTCTTTTGCCTGTGCGAAAACTCGAATTCTCGTCAAGGTAAAAATTGGCCTCTAGTCGGGCACACGAATTCCCGTTGGCGCAATCTTTTTTGCCTGCACTCAAACCCCGGCAAGATTAAAAATACATGACTTGAAATAGAAATTTTCTTGACGGGATTCGTGTGCAGATTATTATTAAAAATTAAGTCAGACCGAAATTCGAGTGCGTCCTTTGGAAACAACAGTTCAGTGATGTAACTAGAGGCAAATAACTTCGAGTCCAAATCCGTAGCGATTTAAAGACGCTCGCATTTATTTCAATGAAGCCCCTTTGATTAACTGAAGACATTTCTTCGATTGATTCTATCAATCAATGAAATGCATCTTTGGGTGAGACACGCCTAATATGTAGAGTGAAGGGTCTAAATATGGGCTACTACTTTTAATAAATTGTTTTTTCTGGACACCATAAGTAATTGAAGGCCATTTTTATTTCTAATGGTTTCATTAACATTTTTTATGCATAATTTGAAATTTTCAAGGAATGAAACACTGTAGTTTTCATAAAATGTTGTTTAATACAAAATTGAACGAAAATTGAAAATTATGAAACATGGTCCAAATATGGGCTAGCTAAGAATTGCCATTGAAAATCGAATTATTTGACTTAAAAAGTTAACCTTGCTTATGGCAAAGTATTTGCAATGTACTGCGACCCACGTTAAAAGCCTTAGCAGCTTTTAGAGTTAACATTTTCATCTGTCTTACAGCTATAATTGCTTGTTCCTCAACATCACGAGTTCGTTTCCTTATCCTTTGTTTAGCATATTTAGGTGTTGTTCTAGGCATTCAAAAAACTTAATATGGAAATTTTTATTAAAGAAACATTATTTGTAAAGTGAAAACACAAGTGGTCTAAATGGCTAGCACATATTTAAATCATATATGATAGCCCATATTTAGACCAATAGCCATTGAACTTTCAAATGCTTATTATTAACATTTAACGAGCAATATTATTTCAGAACATACCAAAACTAACAAGAATAATCTGTCTATTACTAGATTGTATAGTTATTTCATAGTTTGAAGATTTTTAGAACAATAAAAACATAATAATTTATCTACTTGCTAATTATTTTGAGAGTGCAAACTTCACGTCAGGAAGAATTTTTTAAATTTAAACAGGTACGAGTGCGAAATTGTTGTTAATACTCATGGTTACTATAACTACCCTGAAGACGAAGACTTTCAGATATTTTCCAATAACTGAAGTCAACGATAATAATTTTTTTGGCTACTAGCCTATAATTGGACCACTGCCCATATTTAGACCCTTTCCTCTAACTACATGCTTAAAAACGTGTATGGGAAGAAATCTGTAAAACCAGCTGTATCTGTAACCTTCTCTTTCATCTGTTCACAAAAATAAACCTTTAATTGTTCAACGGCTTCGAGCTTTTGAATTGTTTTTTCTACCTGTCCTTGACACGTGTCAACTATATAACAATTTGATCTCTATCATATCGGTCTACATCAATTCAATTCTATACCAAATTTCACTATTTAACACTGTTTTTTTTATCAAATTATTGATTTTTTCATAAAATTAGCCAATATTGCAATTATATCTAACTTGTACACATGTACTTCAAACAATTTCTGTAATTAATTGATGATGATAATAAAAATTAATGAATTTCTTTTGATGTATTACTCGTGTTCTAAGATCAAAACGTGCAGGCATTAAAGCTTATTGATTTACATTTAGGTAAATTTTATGAATGAAACGAGATTCCTTCATTAGTCAGTACAACTTTGGCCATGATGAAGTCTGATCCTTTAAGAATCATTCGTTTCCTATCTGTTGACTTAATCAATCATAAATTTATCATTATTTTATTGAAAATAAAATTATTAATTCAAATTATAACGGTTTTAATACATATTGTATACTTTTTATATAAATTCGACAAGTTGTCATTAATTAAATATGGTCCAGTATGTTCATTTCAATGTTATGTAAGTCGATCAAAACAATTTGTTCTTCTATTCTAATGAATTATTTACAAAAATTGCTTTAGGGTTGTGTTAGTTTGATAACAGCCCTCACATTAGGAAGTCTATCAAATTTCAAACATGTTGATATGTGGCCATATTCTAGAAGTAAAATTAATGGAAAATCACAAATAAAATTTCAATCAACCATTATTGTCATCTTTATTTGTTTCAATACACTTCTAGCAACATCAACTACTGTTATTCATGCTATGCCACATAAAACTGATAAAGATATTTATTTAATTATAAAATTACTTGATGACAGTTCTATATATTTTAAAGAATTCGTCATTAAATGTTATGCGATAATTAGTGCATTTTCTGTTTATTGTATGATTCTAACACCGTATCATGTGGTTTATGTTATGGGTCATCTAAAGTTTCAACTCATCTTATTTAAAGAGATGTTCACAGAATTTAATGATAAAAGAAGAATCGGTGGCAATTATGTGTGTCAACAGAAAATCAAAGAACTACTGATAGAATACATTCAACGTTATCAACAATTAATTGAGTTTGTTTTATAATTTTCCACTTTGTTGATAAAATTTACGTATTTTTCATAGATTTTATCATCGTATCAATCAAGATGTCAAGAAATATATTATACCTACAGTAATAAGTGGTTGTTTTCTAGGAATTGGTGCTTTTGTTTATATTTACACTGTAAATAACAATCATTATTTGCGAAAAATTACATTTATTAACATATTCATTAAATTGTTCAGGGTTTCCTTGTTGGATGTTTTGTGCACGCTTTCATGACAGTTTTCTTGTTTCTTTTTACATTTTGGTCGATGATCATGATCGGGCAATATGTGCAGACTGAAGTTTAACATCTAGCATTACAGTTTTTCAACAAAATTCTAAATAATTTCTATTTTAGACCGAAGATATTGATGTTCTATTGTTACAAACAATAAATTGGTATGATTGGAATCATGAAAATCAACGAATTTTATTGATGTTTATTTTAAGATTGAAACAATCGTATACAATAACATATACGACATCCGTACGTCTTAATTATGCTCTTGGTGTTAGGGTATTATATTCCAATTACAATAATTCTTTGTTTCAATATGGCTATTTTGTAGATTCTCAAATCAATTTATGAAGTGCTTATGTTTCTAATTCAATTGCAGTTGCGAGACGCAAATTCAATGCTTCATGTTCAGTACCTGAATTCACCTTAACGTTGGTAATTTTTCAGGAAAACTTTCACATATAATGTATTCAAAATTTCACAACAGATACATTAATGTCCATTTTCGCTGCTATCATTAAGCCCCTAATAATGTTATTCTGGTCTTAGCTTTATCACAATGGTGAAAGTGGGCATTAGAAGTTTAAAATGGAGCACTATATTTAATTCATTAAAATAATTAGTAATCAACCTATATACATGTAGGGTAGCTTTTTGTACTTTGAAAAATCTACTTTAGCTCCAATAAAACATGCACAAAGTAATGTTAATAGTTGACTATTGATTTACACCATTAACCTGATCTACTAATTAATCCTAATCTGTTTATCTCACTTGCTTTTCGTGATAATTGATTAGAAATTAGAAAATAAAATTCGTAGAAAGACAATCGATATTTGCAAATTTGACTTTTTTTCGGTTCCTTTAATTTGCTAACATAATTTGGATCTTAATGAGAGAGAGAAATGTTTATTATTTGAATCTTCCTTTGGACGCATTTCCTACCGATAAAATTTCTATCTAAGGCTAAACACATAGTGAAGCGGAGAGCAAAGCAGCGATGAACGTCGAACGCAAAGCGGTGAAAATAGACAAATGCATTCCTGTTGAAACGCGTATAGTGGAGCGACGAACAACGAGGCAACACCGCTGTCATACCAGAGCAAAGCGACGAGTTCAAATAATTTTGAATTCTCTGCTTTCATCGCTGTTCAAATCGTTACCAAAAAAACAGTCAACACCATGGTGTTGTGCATAACCGTTTTGTTAAAATCCTGAGACAGATAGATTTTTGTTTTGAAGGGGACACATTTCAATGTCATTCGTGACCTTGTTGCGTCAGCCTCTTACGACCGGCAGTTCCCAACTTAAGAATCTTAAATGGCAAGGGGAGTCGAGTAGCCCCTCACTTGAAAGGTTTTTGAATTCTCTATATGGTGGGGTAAATTGTTTTATAGAAACGATGATTGCACTCAGGTAACTACAAGACGTTCTGTTGGGCTGATAGGATTACGATTGAAGTTTGACCAAGTTTTCACTAATTTGTGTTGCATTGTTTCTCAAATATCATTGAATGTTGGCATATTCATTCAAACATATGACTTAAACTTGACTAGGTCTTCTCGAAGCTGCTCATATAAATGATGAAACTCACCATGTATATGGCTGCTTCTATATATTCTGTGAACACTACAGCTTCGAGTCGTTTTTATTTCTATTTCTAAGTAAAATCACGTATAGAGACACACCAAGCGTATAGTTACCGTGACTCTATGCAGGTTACACTTTTAGACAATGGGCGGAAGAAGTGCGATCGCGCAACTTTGCACTCGAACGGTTAACGTTTTGCCGATGATAGTCTTGTAGCGCATCCACCATTTTTCGTTTTTAAACTAGCTCTAAACATGGTTTTAACAAATTAGCATAATTGTTCAGAAAGAAAAAACGCATACAAAGTGCATTTGCGACGATACTGCGAATGTTAAAAGTAACAATATTAACTTAACATAATTTACAGTTCGATAATTTCATAACTGTTTTATTAGAGTTTCTACTTTAAAAACAAATAATAAAACTTGACTATTGATTGACATTTGGATTGATTTTGTAATAAAGAATTGAATCTTCTGTATTGTAGTAACAAATATGGGAGAAACTGATCCGTTAAGGCTTGTACGCCTTTTAAGTTTTGATTTAATCAAATCTAAATGGTTTAATGTCTTATTGAAATTAATGTTGTTATTTAAATTGATTACATTACTAATCCATATAGTATATTTTTTATATAAATTTGAATTTGATGAATTGTTAAAATATTTTCCAGCATTTTCTTTCACAAATTTTGTAAGTCTGTTAATATTAATTATCATTATATTATCATAATTTAGAGTTGATTCAGGGCTGTATTTGCTTAATTGCAATACTAACCAAAAAGGACGTTTCAAATTTTGATACTGTTGAATTATGGCCGTATTCCAAAGCTAATGACCATTCAAAATCTCAAATAAAATTCCAATCGAAGATAATCGTATCATTTGTTTGTTTAAATACAATTCTATCAATAGTGACTGGTACATTACATTTTATCCCCGAAGAACTTGATGGAGAATTTTTCTTAATTATAAAATTGCTTGAGGAGAGCCAAATACCTTTCAAGTACGTCTGGATAAAGATTTATGCGACAATAAGTGCACTTTTTGTTTATTCTATGGTTATAATAACATATCAAATTATTTACATTATGGGTCATCTCAAATTCCAACTGATTTTATTTAAACAATTGTTCAATAAATTTAATGATGACGACGTTATTCTTGTTCAATTACCTGTAAGAAACAGAAATACTCAAAGACACGGTCTTGGCACCATAGTTTGTCAAAAAAAGGTCAATGAAATACTAAAAGAATGCATTGAACGTTATCAGGAATTAATCAAGTTTGTTATTTCAATTACTGTTGCTTTTAAATCCAAATAAGGTGTATGTTTTAGTTTTCACCGTCATCATAATCAGACCATGGAAAGATATATCATTCCTTTGGTAATAGGTGGTATTCTCCATGGTATTGGTGCTTTTATCTATATTTACACAGTAATAAGATCGACATTTATCGATAGATGTTTACACTAATATTCATTAAATTGTAGAGTTTCTTTCTTGGATGGTATGCTCGTGCAGCCTCCACAGTTAGCTTATTTTGTACTACATTTTGGTCGTTAATTATGATAGGAGAATTCTTACAAACTGAAGTATGTAGGATGAGTTTCAGAGTGGAGAAAGCTTTATTGTAGATATAATTATTGTTAAGATAACGAATTAATTATTGTTTTAGACTGAAAACATGCAAACTTCTATTCTGCAATCGATACGGTGGTATGACTGGAATCTTGAAAATCAACGAATTTTGTTATTTTTCCTCTTAAGATTAGAGGAATCATATACGATAACTTATACGAAATCAATTCGTGTTAATTATTTTCTTGGTGTTGAGGTATCAGCATATTCAATTTTAATATTATCGTTTTCAACTGATAAAGTTATCTTGCAGATTATCCAATTAATTGTACAAGTGTTATCAGTTTTTTTACAGCTACAGTTGAGAAAACGCCATTTAACAGAGGATATGAACTAGGCTTTCTTTAATTGTCTATATTGCACTCACAATTGATATTTGTAGTTATTATCGTTATCAGCTTAGTTTAAATCAAGTCTAATTATCCTATGAAACGCTAATATTTTACTCAACTTATACACATATTTAGCGCTACTTCTCAAAGAATCGATCACCGCGTTTGTGAAATCACGTATCTTATAACACTATCATATGCAGAATCTATTGAATATTATGCTGTACGGCTAATAAATATATTTGATAAAGTAGATATGTTTCGTTTTAAGTTTTAAAAGAGTGACTATTTGAGATATTGTACTCTTATTGTTAGATAGATGTTTCGTCTCAGAGCATCCACCATTATTTACGACTATAAAACACCGATTGTTATTTGAAACAATAGAAGCAACACATTAAAAATTCATATTGTATTACTCAAATGATAATTTAAAGGTAATTTTATAATTACTCAGAATTTGTGATCAACTTACAAAGATTGCTTCAGTAGATGTAATAAAGAGAGTGTGCTTGAATATAGGCTCTCCATTCGGTCTCTATGATTAACGGTTTAACGCTTCAACACTAGAAGCGCAAAGCGTGTCATTTTGACCCACTTTAGATTTAAAATTGTCATGATTGTTTATTTACTATTAATTGAAAATATTAGATAAGTTTCATGATCTTATTATTTCTGTACTCGTAAAGTCAATTATTCAGGTATAGGTCAACATGACGCTTGGTGCACTTATAGGAATGGTTAAAAAATCCGCGTTTCTAATGTTAAAATACGGGCAGCGGTCAAATGTCTCCGAATTTCTGCAAGTTAAGAATCCCAATTTTTGCAAACAGTAGTTCTCAATTATGATCTACTGATCTACAAGTTTCGAAAATCAGATAAGTACACACTGCTTTTTTCTGCATTCTTTCTTGACTAATAAACAAATAATTGAAACAAATACATTGTTTTATTTTTTGGTATATGTGGAACTACTGTAATGTGCTTCATAGCGCATTCACCATTTTTCGTCAATCGTTGTTGTCAATTGTTGTTGATAAAATTCCCTAACAGCTATTATCTTTAAATTACACAGCAAAGTTTATCCAAGTTTTCGGATCATCAGCCTCTCTTTGACACGTGCCAAGTAAAGAACGATTTGATGTGTATCATATCAGTTTAATTCTGTTCCAGATTTCACTACTTAGCACTGGTTTTTATCAAACTAGTGAGTTTTTCATAAAATTAGCTAATATTGCAATTATATCTAACTTGTACGCATTTACTTAAAAAAAATCAGTAATTAATTAACGATGATAATGAAAATTAATTAATTTCTTTTGATGTATAACCTGTGTTCCAAGATCAAAACGTGCAGGTATTGAAACTTATTACATTTACGTACATTTTATGAATGAAACGAGATTCCTCCATTATCATTACAACTTCGATAATGATGAAGTCTGATCTTTTGAGAACCATTCGTTCCCTATCTGTTGACCTAATCAACTATAAACTTTCCAATATTTTATTGAACTAACTACTGTACAGCGCTACACAGCAGTCCATGTAAGCTTACTCCAAAACACTACTCGGTTTTGCTATTAGAAAAGATTTAAATAACAAAAGATCACAACACATTAGGCATTGCATCTATACAATTTACACAAATATGTAAAATAAAAATTAAAGTGTAACACTGCAGAGAGAAGTTAGATAGGAGAATATTTGGGGAAAAAAACACGAATTTAAATTCAAAAAGGAAACGCGTCTCAAAGATATGAGTTATTCAAATTAATATTAGAACACTATATAATATGTACCTTTTGTTTCCTGGTTTATTATCAGCATAAACAACTAGTCATTTAAATTGAAATTAAAAGAATATTTAATTAACATAATTTACAGTTCGATAATTTTATAACTGTTTTGTTTGAGCTTCTACTTTAAAAAACAAATAATAAAACTTCACTATTGATTAACATTTGGATTGATTTTGTAATAAAGAATTGAGTCTTCCGTATTTTAGTATCAAATATGAGCGAAACAGATCCGTTAAGGCTTGTACGCCTTTTAAGTTTTGATTTAGTCAAATTTAAATTGTTTAATGTCTTATTGAAATTAATATTGTTATTTGAATTTATTGGATTACTAATCCATATATTTTTTATATAAATTTGAATTTGATGAATTGTTAAAGTATTTTCCAGCATTTTCATTTATAAATTTTGTAAGTCTGTTAATATTAATTGTCATTATATTATCATAATTTAGAGTTGATTCAGGGCTGTATTTGCTTAATTGCAATACTAACCAAAAAGGACGTTTCAAATTTTGATACTGTTGAATTATGGCCGTATTCCAAAGCTAATGACCATTCAAAATATCAAATAAAATTCCAATCGAAGATAATCGTATCATTTGTTTGTTTAAATACAATTCTATCAATAGTGACTGGTACATTGCATTTTATCCCCAAAGAACTTGATGGAGAATTTTTCTTAATTATAAAATTGTTTGAGGAGAGCCGAATACCTTTCAAGTACGTCTGGATAAGGATTTATACGATAATAATTGCAATTTTTGTTTATTGTATGGTTATAATAACATATCAAATCATTTACATTATGGGTCATTCCAAATTCCAATTGGTTTTATTTAAACAATTGTTCAATAAATTTAATGATGACGACGTTATTCTTGTTCAATCTCCTGTAAGAAACAGAAATACTCAAAGACATGGTGTTGGCACCATACTTTGTCACAAAAAGGTCAAAGAAATACTAAAAGAATGCATTCAACGTTATCAAGAAATAATTAAGTTTGTTATTTCAATTACTGTTGTTTTTAAATTCAAATAAAATGTATATTGTAGTTTTCACCATCATCATAATCAGACCATGGAAAGATATATCATTCCTCTGGTAATAGCTGGGTATTCTCCATGGTATCGGTGCCTTTATCTATATTTACCAAGGAGGTTATAAGTATACTTATAACCTCCTTGATATTTACACAGTAATACAATCGACACTTGTTGATGGATGTTTACACTAATATTCAATAAATTGTAGAGTTTGTTTCTTGGATGGCATGATCGTGCAGTTGCCACAGCTAGCCTATTTTGTACTACATTTTGGTCGTTTATTATGATAGGAGAATTCGTACAAACTGAAGTATGTAGGATGAGTTTCAGAGTAGAGAAAGCTCTGAAGCTTATATTTTAATACCTGTGTTCTTGTTGTTCAAATGACGAATCAATTATTGTTTTAGACTGAAAACATGCAAACTTCTATTCTGCAATCGATACGGTGGTATGACTGGAATCTTGAAAATCAACGAATTTTGTTATTTTTCCTCTTAAGACTAGAGGAGTCATATACGATAACTTATACGAAATCAATTCGTATTAATTATTTTCTAGGTGTTGAGGTATCAGCATATATAATTCTAATATGATCGTTTTCAACTGATAAAGTTATCTTGCAGATTGTCAAAGTAATTGTACAAGTACTATCAGTTTTTTTTCAGCTACGGTTGAGGAAACGCCATTTAACAGAGGATCAAGGGCGCTTACAGGGGGGGGGCATAGGGAGCATGTGCCTCCCCCCTGGATTTGCCTAAGATAAAGAAAATGAAAACATTTAAAATGCCTAAATTTTTGTTTCGTCTTTAAGTACATACACAATATGAAACATGATCCCTCTATAAAACTGTTATTACTGACTTGATATAATTCTTTATCGCTTTAACTAGAGTTATATTGGAAATACGATAGCATCTTTCTTTATCAGCCAGCTTTCTACTTTACTAATAAAAAGTTGTACAACATTGCAGGTAGCAGATATGCTTGTAGAAAAGCTCAGTTTTAATAAAGTGTTTATAAGAACAATAGTCTAACTAATATTAATAAACTGCGACTGTAGTTTGACACATTCATATTTTGTTGTAATTATTAAATCGTTGATCGAAAATGGATATTCGTAAGTTTTTCAAAAGAAAGAGAGCAGATTCTACAGAGGGCGTAGAGGATTCTCAACCGTCAACTTCTGGTTTGTCTGTTGAAAAAAATAAAGACAATACCGAACAGCTAAAATCAACTGACAAAATCTTACCTGAATTAGCATACCAATTTCTGTTGAGCAACGATACATTGCATTAACTCGCACTTGGGAGCCGCCTATTGATTATAATTTTAAATCAGATAGTACGGGAAAACGTAGTTTTGTTGTCAATGGTTGAAAGACCATTCAAACTTAGCATATTCGTCCAAATTAAAAGGACCGTTTTGTAAAAACTGTGTTCTTTTCAAGCCGAATGTGGAACGAGGTGTTTTGGGGAGTATTATTGTTCGTCCTTGTGTTAAGTATCATGATTTCAACAACTGTGTTAAAGATCATTTAAATTCAAAGTTTCATAGAGAATCAAGTCTAAAATCGAGTTCTTTCATCGACGTCATGAAAAATAAAACATTCAGTGTAGCAACTCAACTAGATATTCAACGTAGACAAGTGATACAAAAAAACCGAAATAATCTAGAGTCAATTAATAAGGCTTTAATATTTTGTGGTATACACGGTTTAATAAGTTATTACACAATTTTGTGACTGAAGCTAAAATATGATATACAATCTGGCAACTAAAATCTCAACAAGATTTTTCAGATTTGAAGATGATAGGCCTATTGGATTATCTATCCTGCAATATCCAACGCTCTTTTAATAGCTCTTTCGTTACCAGTTACTACATGTACTATCGAACGATCATTTAGTACAATGAGACGAATAAAAGCGTGTCTAAGGGCCCAAATGGCCGATGAAAGATTAGAAAGCATTTGTATGTTAAGTGTCCATAAGCAACTAGTACATGACATAAGTGATTTTAATGAACAAGTCATTAATCAGTTTGCCAGTCAAGAGAAACGGTTACAGTTTTTGTTTTCAGCTGATTAGGTACTTATGTACCTATGTAGAGAGGATTCGGACATAACTATATGTATCTACTAGTATAATATAGGGCGAATTTGTAATTTTTTTTTTGGTTAATTTTTTGTATTTTTTATTTTTGCAATGTTATCATAAACAAATACAGCGATAATAGCAGCTATACAAAATTTCATTGCCCCCCTTGGAAAAATTTCTGCGGGCGCCCTTGCAGAGGATATAAACTAAGCTCTCTTCATTTTTCAATATTGCACTTACAATTGATGTTTGAATCAAGCCTAATTATCCTATGAAACTGTAATGTTTTGCTGAACTTTTACACATATTTAGCACTACTTCTCAAAGAATCAATCACGTTTGTGAAATCACATATTTTCTATCACTATCATATGCAGAATCTATTAAATATTGTGCTGTAGAGCTAATAAATAAATGATTATGTAGATGTATTTTGTTTTAAATCTTAAACAAGTCACGACGATTTATCCCGACGCATCCACCATTCTTTACAACTGTAAAACAACAATAGTCAATTGAAATAATAGAAACATTGTTCTTGTTATCATCGTTTAATAATTATTTCCCTTATCTATGAAAGTTATTAAACAACAGGCAAGGTAATCTTATAGTTAATCAATAATCATAATTTGTCGTCAACGTATAAAGATTCCTGCAGCAGAAGTAATAGAGAGAGTATGTTTGAGTGTAGGCTTTCCAATCGATCTCTATGATTAACGGTTTAATACTTTGAAATATACCACAATGATTACAGTTTTATCCAGCTACCATTAATATATAATTCCATAAGTTATGTAGACATATCTGATTCTATGATTTATTGATAGAACTTCAAGGTAAAGTGTTGCAATTGGATTATCGATCATTCAAGAACTTAGCTTTGTTAATCAGTTTGGAAATCAAAATATTTTATTATTCAACGTAGTCTTCTCTTAAATTATTACACTTACTACTGCGATTACACACATTGCTTATCTTCATTGCAGAAAAGTTTATGCCCTCTTAGACTTTTTCCTTCAATTGATCGTGTAGATAATAGTCCGAGGGGCTAAATCTGGGGACTAGGGCAGGTGTTTCAATCATTCGAACCCTAAATTCCTAATTGAATTTATAGCAGTGTGATTTGTGTGCAGCTACACACCTTTTACTAACCTACTAAGTCTTTTTTCTTTGATTTTCTGTCTTAAGGTTGTTAGTAATTTTGAATAATAATCTCCATTTATTGTATCAGACTAATTCGAATATTTGATAATATGATATCATGAACTGCATCAATATTTTCGGGGTCTTTTCTTATTTTCACCAGAAAGTTTTCCTCGGTCGAATGAAGCAATCTAGTTTTTCACAGTCGCATATGAACGACAATGATCACCAAGTGTATTGAGCATACCTTGTGAATCTATTTACTCTGTAACCCCTTGAATTATCGATTTTTACAATTGAGATCGACATGGTTTCTTTAAAATTTTATTATGCAGGAATACTTAAACTTTATAAAGTTAATTATCACAATGATATTTCTAATGAGTCATTGTTTGCTACTTTATACCGTTTTTACGAGATATAAACATTTGTAAGGTTGAGCCTATACATATGCCTCTCTCATTTCAACACTACGCTGCAAGTAGGCTATCCATCCTATTCTGTACCTCTGTCCCCCACGTCACGATGTTTAATGAAACAACTATAGTATCATAATTTTCTAAGCAGTTCTGATAATGAGTACTAGACTGTTTACTATAGTTCTTTTGATTTGACTATATTCAATCCGGACGAGAGCATCAAAACAGTAGTTTTACCACAAACTAAACTGATGTCGATAATATAGCTGCTGCAAGACGTATTTTAGGAAAATCTAGCATCTATTCTAACCGACATAAGACCGCAAATATAACTTCTTATTTAGCATAAGTATTTCAAAGATAATCACAAATAACTGAACATTTAATATACATCATTCGTTACATGCAATACATAAAAATAATGTTTTAATTTGCATAACTTACATATGCAGTAATTATTTTCGTTTTATTTGAGTTTCAATAAAGTCATAACAGAACTTTACTATCGATTAACATATAAATATTAAATTGATTACTTGATGATAGAAGTTGAAGCTCTATTATAGTTAGTGCAAGACCAATAATGGATGAGGTTGATCCTTTGAGGCTTGTACGCTTCCTAAACTTTGATTTAATCCAATTTAAATTGGTTAATGTTTTATTAAAATTGACATTGTCTTTCGAATGTTTAGTAGTATTGATGCATATCGTATATTTTTTATATAAATTTGAATTTGATGAATTGTTAAACTATTTTCCAGCATGTGTAGTTACAAATTTAGTAAGTCTTATTAATTAATTGGCATTGTATTAATTTAGAATTGATTTAGGCGTGTGTGTGCTTGATTGTAATATTGACAAGAAAGGACGTTTCAAATTTTGATACACTTGAATTATGGCCGTATTCTAGAGCTAATAAGCATTCAAAATCTCAAATAAAATTCCAATCGAAGATAATGGTATCATTTGTGTGTTTAAACATAATTCTGTCAATAGTGGTTGCTGTGGTACATATTACGCCTAGTGAATTTGACAGTGATTTTTTCTTGCTTATAAAATTGCTTGAAGAGAACCGAATAACCTTCAAGTACGTCTGGATAAAGACTTATACGATAATTAATGCAATCGGTATTTATTCTATAGTTATAATAACATATCAAGTTATTTACATTATGGGTCATCTCAAATTCCAATTGGTTTTATTTAAACAAATGTTCAATAAATTTAATGATGACGACGTTATTCTTGTTCAATCTCCGCTAACAAATAGAAATTATCGAAGACATGGTCTTGACATCATAGTTCGTCAAAAAAGGGTCAAAGAAATACTAAAAGAATGCATTCAACGTTACCAAGAATTAATCAAGTTTGTTATTTCAATTATTACAATTATTTTCACTTTAAATTGATGCATATATTATAGTTTTCACCAGCACCACAATCAGACTGTTGGAAAATATATCATTCCTTTGGTAATAGCTGGTCTTCTCGATGGTATTGGTATCTTTATCTATTTTTACACAGAGATAAAACAGAATTATTAATGAGACTTTGTGCTGATATCGAATAAATTGTAGGGTTACTTTTTTGGATGGCGTATTAGGATAATAGCCACAGTCGCTTTATTTTGCACTACATTTTGGTCGTTAATAATGATCGGAGAATTCATACAATATGAAGTATGCAATCTGTAAATGCAGGCAATAAAATAGCAGGCTTCAGGACGCGTACGATTCATATAGTTCTTAACATACTAGTCCCTGAAGTCTGTCTTGACGTCTATATCTATAAAAAATAATCTTTAAATAGTGAACTAACTATCGTTTTAGACTGAAAATATGCAAACTTCTTTGGTACAGTCAGTACAATGGTATAACTGGAATCTTGAAAACCAAAGAATGTTATTATTTTTCCTTCTAAGACTACAGGAGTCATATACACTAACATATGCGAAATCGATTCGTCTTAATTATTCTCTTGGCATTGAGGTATTTCAATTTTTCCAATTTTAATAACACTGTTTTTTATTTAATAAACTTATTTTACAGATGACCAAAGCAATTATACAAGTGTTATCAGTTTTCATTCAATTGCAGTTGAGAAAACACAATTTAACGGATTAAAATTAATTAAATGTTTTATCCGTCAGTTTTACATGTTACAGAAAATGTTGTTAATGATTACTCTTATCACTCAAATAATTCTATTTCTACTTAATTATAGTTTATGCTTCAACTATCCACTTTAATTCGATAAACCACATCGAGCAGTGTATTGCAAGTCATTTAACAAATATTTATTAACATTATGTCGATGTCAACCCACAAAGTTATAACAGAATCTATCGTCAATTTTCATTTAACTACAGATTGTTGTCGAAACTTTTCCCGAGAACAGGATCAGTAAATGGAAGTTTAGTTTTTGCGAGCATCAATGCTAAACATGGGTAGTCCCCTAAGACTTGCAAACGCCGGATAGAGCTTCGGTGGTGCACTCCAACATTTAAGAATTAACGTGGTAGTCGAGACAGCTCTTAGCAGGCAAAACTGGTCATTGTTTATCACTTAATTTCAAAAACGTGATCATGATAAACAAAAAGCATTATCAAGGGACAGTAAAGTTGTAGAAGGAGGATTTCCCACTCCCCAAAGTTAGGCTAACATCGTACCGGGAAGTGGAGAAGGCAAATACAAAAGGCACTTTAGTGGGTAGTTCATCGAAAGGGAAGACTCCTCCACTATCCGGCGTCGTTCGACGAAGTCGGGGGCCTATCAAAGGTTTCTCGTTCTAACAAAAAAAGTTATATAAGTAGGAAATTTTTTTTTGCAAGAATAATATGCCTACTTTGAGTCTGGTTTTCTTGCATATACGGGAAAAGGGATAAATATATCATTTGAGAATCAGACATAATAATATTGCGAAAGGTTTTTGTGTTATAGCATAACTTTAACTGCAATTTTGTCACTGTTTAAGGTGCGTACTCATCTGAATTTTTGGACAATTGAATTAATTCAAATATGAACGGCTATACAAAGAGCCTTGCTTAGACATCGTGTGCTATTAATTTTCTATATCACAATTAAACGCAACAAGTTTCGAAAATCAGATAAGTACACGCTGCTTTTACTGCTTTCTTTTGAGATTAATAAACAAATGATTGAAACAAATGCGTTGTTTTATTTTTGGTATACGTTGAACCATTGTGTCGTGCTTCATAGCGCATCCACCCTTTTTCGTCAATCGTTGTTCACAATTTTTCATGTTTGTTGATAAAATTCGGTAACAGCTTAGACCACAAATATAACTTCTTATTTGGGATAGGTAATTCGTAGAGAACCACAGATAACTGAACATTTAATATACATCATTCGTCTCATGCAATACATAAAAATAATGTTTTAATTTGCATAACTTAAATATTCAGTAATTATTTTCGTTTTATTTGAGTTTCAATAAAGTCATAACAGAACTTTACTATCGATTAACATATAAATATTAAATTGATTACTTGATGATAGAAGTTGAAGCTCTATTACAGTTAACGCAAGACCAATAATGGATGAGCTTGATCCTTTGAGGCTTGTCCGCTTCCTAAACTTTGATTTAATCCAATTTAAATTGGTTAATGTTTTATTAAAATTGACATTGTTTTTCGAATGTTTAATAGTATTGATGCATATCGTATATTTTTTATATAAATTTGAATTTGATGAATTGTTAAAGTATTTTCCAGCGTGTGTAATTACAAATTTTGTAAGTCTTATTAATTAATTGGCATTGTATTGATTTACAATTGATTTAGGGGTGTGTATGCATGATTGTAATAGTGACAAGAAAAGACGTTTCAAATTTTGATACACTTGATTTATGGCCGTATTCCAGAGCTAATAAACGTTCAAAATTTCAAATAAAATTCCAGTCAAAGATAATGGTATCATTTGTTTGTTTAAACATAATTCTGTCAATAGTGGTTGCTGTGGTACATATTACGCCTAGTGAATTTGATGGAGAATTTTTCTTAATTATAAAATTGTTTGAGGAGAGCCGAATACCTTTCAAATGCGTCTGGATAAAGATTTATACGATAATGAATGCAATCGGTATTTATTGTATGGTTATAATAACATATCAAATTATTTACATTATGGGTCATCTCAAATTCCAATTGGTTTTATTTAAGCAATTGTTTAATAAATTTAATGATGATGACGTTATTCTTGTTCAATCCCCTGTAAGAAATAGAAATACTCAAAGACATGGTCTTGGCACCATAGTTTGTCACAAAAAAGTCAAAGAAATACTAAAACAATGCATTCAACGTTATCAAGAATTAATCAAGTTTGTTATGTCAATTACTGTTGTTTTTAAATTCAAATAAAATGTTTATTGTAGTTTTCACCATCATCATAATCAGACCATGGAAAGATATATCATTCCTATGGTAATAAGTGGTCTTCTCAACGGTATTGGTATCTTTATATATTTTTACACAGTGATAGAACAGAATTATTAATGAGACTTTGTGCTGATATCAAATAAATTGTAGGGTTACTTTCTTGGATGGCGTATTCGGATAATAGCTACAGTCTCTCTATTTTTTACTACATTTTGGTCGTTAATAATGATCGGAGAATTCATACAATCTGAGGTATGGAATCTGTAAATGGAGGCAGTAAAATAGCAGGCTTCAGGGCGCTTACGATTCTTATAGTTCCTAGCATAATAGCTCCTGAAGTCTGTCTTGACGTCTATATCTATAAAAAAATAATGTTTAAATAGTGAACTAACTATCGTTTTAGACTGAAAATATGCAAACTTCTTTGGTACAGTCATTACAATGGTATAACTGGAATCTTGAAAACCAAAGAATCTTATTATTTTTCCTTTTAAGAGTACAGGAGTCATATACACTAACATATATGAAATCGATTCGTGTTAATTATTCTCTTGGCATTGAGGTATTTCAACTTGTCCAATTTGAATAACACTGTTTTTTATTTAATAAACTTATTTTACAGATGACCAAAGCAATTATACAAGTGTTATCAGTTTTCATTCAATTGCAGTTGAGAAAACACAATTTAACGGATTAAAATTAATTAAATGTTTTATCCGTCAAGTTTACATGTTACAGAAAATGTTGTTAATGATTACACTGTTATCACTCAAATCATTCTATTTTTAATTAATTATATTAAGGTTTATGCTTAAACTATCCACTATCATCCCTACTACAGTTGGTGGTATTCTCCATGGCACTGGTGCCTATATCTATATTTACAGTTATAAGATTGACACTTACTGATAGAAGATTTCACTAATATTCGACAAAGTTTGTTTCTTGGATGGCATGCTCCTGCAGTGGCCACAGCTAGCTTATTTTGTACAACAATTTGGTCGTTGATTATGATAGGAGAATTCGTACAAACTGAAGTATGTAGGATGAGTTTCAGAATGGAGAAAGCTTTACTGTACATATAATCTGGTTGTCAATTCAGACTATCCTCTGAAACTTATATGTTAATACCTGTATTCTTGTGGTTAAGATAACGAATTAATTATTGTTTTAGACTGAAAACATGCAAACTTCTATTCTGAAATCGATACGGTGGTATGACTGGAATCTTGAAAATCAACAAAATTTGTTATTTTTCCTCTTAAGACTAGAGGAGTCATATATACGGTAACTTATACGAAATCAGTTCGTATTAATTATTTGCTTGGTGTTGAGGTATCAGCATATACGATTCCAATATTAACGTTTTCAACTGATAAAGTTATCTTGCAGATTGTCAAAGTAATAGTGCAAGTATTATCAGTCTTTTTTCAGCTACAGTTGAGAAAACGCCATTTAACTGAGGATATGAACTAAGCTTTCTTCATTTGTTTATATTGCACTTTTTTTGTTTATATTATTCTTATTAGCTAAGTTTGAATTAAGCCCAATTATCCAATGAAACAGAAATATTTCACCCAACTTTTACACATAGTTAGCAGTACTTCTCAATGAATCAATCACGTTTGTGAAATCACTATAATTTGCAGAATCTATTAAATATTGTGTTGTACAGCTAATAAATAAATGATTATGTAGATGTATTTTGTTTTAAATCTTAAACAAGTCACGACGATTTATCCCGGCGCATCCACCATTCTTTACAACTGTAAAACAACAATAGTCAATTGAGATAATAGGGACATTGTTCTTGGTATCATCGTTTGATAATTATTTCCCTTATCTATGCAAGTTGATAAATAACACGTTTAATAGTTGCAGGATAATCTTATAGTTAACCAGAATTTGTCGTCAACGTATAAAGATTGCTGCAGCAGATGTAATAGGGAGAGTATATTTGAGTGTAGGCTTTCCAGTCGATCTCTATAATTAACGGTTCAACATTTTAAAATATGCCACAGTTATCCAGCAATTGCGCTGTTATCAATCTCTGTACCGTTAAATTTTCGATCCGAATCTACTGTGACAGGAAACTAAGACAATTACTTGTTCCAAAAGACCTATATCTTATTGTAGTCTTTTCAGAGCAGGATACACTTTTCAACACATTTTTTTTTAATTCCATTTCTATATAATTCTATAAGGTATGTAGTCATGTCTGATTCTATGAATCATTGATGGAACTTCAAAGTAAAGTGTTAGAATTGGATTATTAATCAATCCAGAACTTAGCTTTATTAATCAATTGTAATGCTTACAGTACATAACAAAAATAATAAATAACAGATAAACGAATGTACGAGGGGGTGTTGATATATTTTTAGCTAAAATTTGGCAATCAAAATATTTTATTATTCAACATAGTGTTCTCTTAAATTATTACATTTATTACAGCGATCCTGCTACGCCTCTAACCCTTCCAAAAAAAAATCAGCAAACCAGCTTTACACACATTACCTATTTACATTGCCCCAAAGTTTATGAGTACTTATATGATGCCGATCCTATCCCACTTTTGGTGGATGCGCCGGGATACTTTCGCATGCAAAATTTGGTGGAGGCGCCGTGATGTACATGCGCTTATCCTGGTTCAGTTTGCGCGGGAAGGTTGAATTTAAGAAGTTGATGGATTCGTTGGGAGTGGGGTCATAGACCTGTAGATTGCAAGGTCAAATGTTTCAAATTTCATTTGAAGATTATTTTCAAGGTCATGTCATATATTATTGTACTGTAGAATGAAACTCAATATATAAGGTTTATTATTTATTTATGTATTTATTTACATATAGCAAATATTATTCTACGCTAAGCTGCTACTGTCAATCCAGCTGTTGTATTTGTTGTCAAATCCTAACCATTTTACATATAATTTGTTTCCTTGTTTCCTCAATACTTTTTCCACAAGGTACACACCAGGATTCTTGACCTTCTGTAGTTCCATCTCATAAAAACCTCCCAGTATTGGTTGTTCATTATCATCTTTTAACAGATATGTTGTTGGATTTGTGAGTTGTACTTTACGGATGGTGAAAATTTCATTAGACCAGTTTGGGGTGTAACCTTTATCAAACAATCCCCTGTATTTGCTTATTCTTATTTTGTCTCCCACTGCAAACTTATGATTTCGATGAGCAATTTTGATGTACGTGTAGGCAGATTTCAGGATGGATCTCTCATTGGTTTTGTTGACTTGTGACGGTTTCATTTTTATAGTTCTATGATAACTGTTATTATACGTAGTGACTATATGTTCTAGCAAGTTCAGCCATTTGTAGTTGCCTTGTAGACTAAATTGTTTCCACATGAGGCTCTTTAGTGTACGATTTACTCTTTCTACAATTGATGCTTTTTTCGAAACATAAACACTATAGTGATTGATGCCATGTTTGTTTATTAATCCGTTAAAGTCGGTATTATAGCACTCTTTTCCTTGATCTGTTTGTAGGTTATTCGGGGCACTTTTTAGTTTCGAAAGGACAGTTTGCATGGCAGAAGTGACTTCCTTAGATGTCTTTGACTTTACTGGAACAGCCCAAACAAATTTTGAAAAGCAGTCGATTACTGTCAATATATATATTTATATCCTCTATTTTCTTTAGCATATGGAATCATTTCAACAAGATCAGCTTGAAAAGTTTCATTAATGCCTTTCACTATAACACGACGTCTCTTGAAGTTAACCCTAGCTGGCTTGTGCAATTCTTCTACTATGTCTCCCTTGACAGCAGTGGGACTGTATTGCTTTTTAGACATCATTAAGGCGTCGCTTCTTGTTGGATGTTTCCTCAGATTCAACTGACTCAAATCTGACTTGTAGTTTTAGAACAATTTGCGATGACAAGTTCTTCTTTACGCTTGGATTCACTGCTTTCCACTTAAAGAAAATGGCGTCATTGAATTTGAGTGGGTATTTGGTAGTTCTGTTATTGTATACTCGTGATTGTTTATCCAAATTGCTATCTCACTAAAATTTATATCAATCTGCTCAATTGTCGCGCTCTTAAGGGGAAACCTGTAGTAGGTCAAACCGCTACGTAGAATAAAAGTGTCTTCACTAAGCTCACTTGAAGTGAAGCTTAAAATTAGGTTGTAGAACAAATACTGCGATGTATCAACACTTTCAGTGTCTGTATCGGCTGAACTTTTTCCATGCTTGGTTAAATGACGACCAAATTTGTCCAAGGTCATATTACGCAATTATACCTGCTTCAGGCAGCTCTTCAATAATTGAAACGATTTCGTTTTCGTGACCTGTATTTCCCGCTGTCTGCAACGATACTAACAAGCGAAGTCGGTCAACTAACTCATTTGGATCATCCCAATAAACATAATCGATTGATTTATTAGTTAGCAACTTGGACATTCCTTTACCGGTTCTCCTCTTTTGAGAACCGCATCCGTCAGTATTAAAGTACAGTGGACCTATTAGACGTTTATACTTTTCAGAACGCGTACCTTGTACTTGCCCCTTTGGATTATAATTTTTTCTTACAGCAATGGTACAGTCTAGAATTTCTTTGTAGTTACACAAATCTTTTCCAGTGTAATTGACAGGGACATTCTTAAAAAGAAGTTCATATAGTCCTGGGGTCCCTTTATAGACAGTGTTATTAATTTTAACATTGGGTCCAACAAAGTCGACCTCAGCAGAGCCGATGAAATACTTTTCTTGGAAACTATCGTGCCGAACTCCAGTTCGCTGATCAAATTCACGGCCCGTATCGTGCAACATATTGTCTATGTATGTACGTGGTAATTCATGAAATTCTTGAATGTATTGATTATATATCTTTGGATCAATTGAATGAAGGTTTCTTCTATTCTCTTCAATAGATTTTTTCCAAAACTTCATCAAAAGTATAATCATTATCTTGAGTTGGATCATATTGAGCTACCACTGTCTCCGGTTTAATTTCTGGTATTTTAGGAGTATTGGCTTTTGGTGTTACTTTGCACACGATTTCTGGCTCTGATACTTCCTCTTTCAGTGCATCAATCCTTTTTCTGAGATTAGTGGCCTTAAGTGCGATCCTCCTTGAGACCTTGGAACTTCTGGGTGTAGTTTTTAGATCAAATTGTTCATGAACATGTAACTGCTGCCACTTTTGAAGATCCATCAACTTTATAAAAAGAAGGGTGTGACTTTAGGAATGCAAAAACTACAGAGTTTTCGAATTCATTAGATCATGTAGATACGTGATGGTAGCAATTTTGAATTGCTCAATTTCAGCATATTTGTGAATTTTACAGTTTTTATACAACGTGTCCTTCTTCAAATTTAGGGGTAGTTTATCCTCTATTAGAATTTATACAGGATTGAAAAAGTGTTAATTTGATATTCCAAATCATTGAAAAAATATGCATGAGGATGTCTTTTAATTGTAGCAGTTAAATATTTTCCTACGTTAAAGATTATATAGGGGTGGTATTGATACATGTGCGTAGTAAACTATTTTTTAAACATGGTAATTGCATTACTCATTTTGAAAAATCAAAATTAAAAATCAACAAGAGGGTAGTTCACCCTTAAGAAACAAGTCCCCCCGAAAAAGTACTCTAGATCAGATTTTTCATGACAAGTAATATTTTACACCCTTCAAATTTTCTAAAAATCTAATATTTCTATGGAAAATTCCAATTAATTCGGTCACATTTTAAAAAAGTGGGTTAGGATCGGCACGTATATACTACTCAATCTCAAGCTACTTTTTTATGAGTAATCAGATGGTGTAATCAGATTCTCGCGATGTTCTTTTGTTTTTGTGTTATTAAAGTTTTATGACTTTTCCACTATTCTGATAATGCTCTGTATCTTTCATACTTTTAAAAAAGTCGGGAAAATTCTCATTGATTCTGATACAGTTTTCAACGCAGATTTTATCTGTCTTATCTATTTTAGAGTAAGCTTTACTGTTTTTCAGATACAACACAAACTTGTATTTTTTTGAATGGGAATCATAGGTAATTTTTAGCTTATTAAATTGGTTCTTTTTTGATGATTCCAAATATATATAGTTTCCTATAGTTATTTTCAATAATATGAGCATTTTTTTGGAAAAATGCGATATTACAGGTAAAAATTAAAAAATTATACACAAAATAAACGTAGAGTGCTATGGAACAATTGTTTCTCCGACTTGTCAAATGATTATTAATTTTGATTTTTTTCAATAATTTAACACAAAATTTATGAAACATATTTTTAATAAAGGATTTCTAGATAGTTCGCCTACGGATCCAGCGATAAAAAGAACCGTAATCCAAAAAAATACATCAAAATCAATGATTACTTGACAACTTGAAATAGCAATTGTTTCATAGCACCCTACGTTCATTTCAAATACAGCTAGCTGTATCATTTTTACCTGTAGGATTTCCTTTTCTATAGTGACTTTTGCTGTTGAAAATAACTATAGCAAACCATATATTTTCGGAATTAGAACAAAATAGGAAATCTAATGAACTGTAAATTAACTATAGTTGCCATTTAAAAAAATACAAGTTTGTGCAGGTAATATCTGCATTAAAAACGGTATTAGAAATAATTAAAATTGTTCCTATTTTTTTTTGACAGCATACGAGATATAAAGCATTATCAAAATAGTGGAAAAGTCAAAAAAGTTGAATCACTCGAAAACAAAAGTACATTGCGAAAATCTGACGACACCATTTGATTACTCATGAAAAAGTAACACGAGAATGTGCCATCAGTTATTTTCTCCGATCACTGATTATAGGAGTTTACCTGCAATACCATCGAAAATAAGACACCCTGTACTTAGGTAACTATAAGACGTTCTGTTGGGCTGATAGGATTACGATTGAAGTTTGACCAAGTTTTCACTGGGCGGAAGAAGTGCGATCGCGCAACTTTGCACTCGAACAGTTAACGTTTTGCAGATGATAGTCTTGTGGCGCATCCACCATTTTTCGTTTTTAAACCTTTGATCTAGCTCTAAACATGGTTTTAACAAATTAACATAATTGTTCAGTAAACAAAAAACTATACAAAGTGCATTTGCAGCGATACCGCGAATGTTGAAGTATTATAAAAATCGTAATAGTAACAATAGTTACTTAACATAATTTACAGTTCAATAATTTCATAACTGTTTTATTAGAGTTTCTACTTTAAAAACAAATAATAAAACTTGACTATTGATTAACATTTGGATTGATTTTGTAATAAAGAATTGAATCTTCTGTATTGGAGTAGAAAATATGGGAGAAACTGATCCGTTAAGGCTTGTACGCCTTTTAAGTTTTGATTTAGTCAAATTTAAATTGTTTAATGTTTTATTGAAATTAATGTTGTTATTTAAATTGATTACATTACTAATCCATATAGTATATTTTTT
>JAZBGY010000289.1:0-14158 GCA_037414755.1 Lydus trimaculatus | reverse complement strand
TGCTTAATTGCAATACTAACCAAAAAGGACGTTTCAAATTTTGATACTGTTGAATTATGGCCGTATTCCAAAGCTAATGACCATTTAAAATATCAAATAAAATTCCAATCGAAGATAATCGTATCATTTGTTTGTTTAAATACAATTCTATCAATAGTGACTGGTACATTGCATTTTATTCCCAAAGAACTTGATGGAGAATTTTTCTTAATTATAAAATTGCTTGAGGAGAGCCAAATACCTTTCAAGTACGTCTGGATAAAGATTTATGCGACAATATGTGCACTTTTTGTTTATTCTATGGTTATAATAACATATCAAATTATTTACATTATGGGTCATCTCAAATTCCAATTAGTTTTATTTAAACAATTGTTCAATAAATTTAATGATGACGACGTTATTCTTGTTCAATCTCCTGTAAGAAACAGAAATACTCAAAAACATCGTCTTGGGACCATAGTTTGTCACAAAAAGGTCAAAGAAATACTAAAAGAATGCATTCAACGTTATCAAGAATTAATCAAGTTTGTTATTTCAATTACTGTTGCTTTAAAATCCAAATAAAATGTATATTGTAGCTTTCACCATCATAATAATCAGACCATGGAAAAATATATCATTCCTATGGTAGTAGGTGGTATTCTCCATGGTATTGGTGCCTTTATCTATACTTACACAGTAATAAAATCGACACTTATCGATAGATGTTTACACTAATATTCAATAAATTGTAGGGTTTGTTTCTTGGATGGCATGCTCGTGCAGTTGCCACAGCAAGCCTATTTTGTACTACATTTTGGTCGTTGATTATGATAGGAGAATTCGTACAAACTGAAGTATGTAGGATGAGTTTCAGAGTAGAAAAAGCTCTGAAACTTATATGTTAATACATGTGTTCTTATTATTAAAATAATGAACTGATTATTGTTTTAGACTGAAAACATGCAAACTTCTGTTCTGCAATCAATACGGTGGTATGACTGGAATCTTGAAAATCAACGAATTTTGTTATTTTTCCTCTTAAGATTACAGGAGTCATACACGGTAACTTATACGAAATCAATTCGTATTAATTATTTTCTAGGTGTTGAGGTATCAGTATATTCAATTTGAATATTATCGTTTTCAACTGATAAAGTTATCTTGCAGATTGTCAAAGTAATTGTACAAGTGTTATCAGTTTTTTTCCAGCTACAGTTGAGAAAACGCCATTTAACAGAGCATATAAACTAGGCTCTCTTTATTTGTCTATATTGCACTCATAAATGTTGTTTGTAGTTATTATTCTTATTAGCTAAGTGCAAATTAAGCCTAATTATCCTATGAAACGGTAATGTTTTACTCAACTTATACACAGGTTTAGCACTCGTAGAATCGATTATCCCGTTTGTCAAATCATCTAACTTGCATCACTATCATATGCAGAATCTATTCAAAATTATGTTGTATGGCTAATAAATTTATGATTAGATGTATGTGTTTTATTTTAAGTTTTAAAAGAATAACTTTTTTGATATGTTGAACTCTTATTGTGAGATAAAACTTTCACCAGGCGCATCCACCATTATTTACAACTGTAAAACACCGATTATCATTTGAAATAATAGAAACAACACATTTAAAAATCCATATTGTAATACCTGAATAACAGTTGCAAGGTAATTTTATAATTAATCAGAATTTGTGGTCAACTTACAAAGACTGCTACCGCAGATGTAATAAAGGGGTTGTGTTTGAATATAGACTTTCCACTCGGTCTGTATGATTAACGGTTAAACGCTTTAAAATACAGGCTTGGGCAAAAATCCTGAAACAGTCAAATATCTCTTTTAGCGCATTCTCTCGTGATTAATAAACAAATGCGTTGTTCTATTTTTTGGTATATCTGAAATCATTGCAACGTGCTTCATAACGCATCCATCATCTTTCGTCAATCTTTATTATAATGTTTACAATTTTTCATGTTTGTTGATAAAATTCCGTAACAGCTATTATCTTTAAACTATACAGTCAAGTTTGTCCTGGTCTTTGGATCATCTGCCGGTCCTTGACACGTGCCAAGTAAATAACGATTTGATCTCTATCACATCGGTCTACATCAATTTAATTCTGATCTAAATTCAGCACTGTTTTTATCAATCTAAGATTCAACTAGTGAGTTTTTTATAAAATTAGCCAATATTGCAATTATATCTAACTTGTGGAAATGGAATATACTCCCACCAAATAATGTAGTAATGCTTTTGGCGATAATGGATAATGAAGGGATGAAGAACACATTGTATGGCTTTGCCAGGAATGATAATTTACGTTTACAATTAGAACCATTCACAAGAGTTGACTATAAAAGTCTGTGGCTGATGGTACATTGATACAAAGCCAACATCTCTCTCAACACACATATCTATCCTGTACGCATTTATCTAAAACAATTTCCGTAATTAATTGATGATGATAATAAAAATTAGGAGTAATTAATTTATTTTGATGTACTACTCGTGTTCCAAGATCAAAACGTGCAGATATTAAAGCTTACTGATTTACATTTGGGTAAATTTTATGAATTGTCATTATGTCATTGTCATCACAACGTTGGTAATGATGGAGACTGATCCTTCGAGAATCATTCGTTTCCTATCTGTTGACTTAATCAACTATAAACTTTCCACTATTTTATTGAACCAACTACTATATATGCGACGCTACACAGCAGTTGATGTACACTTACCTTAAAACTCTACTCGGTGTTGCTATTAAGCAAGGTTTAACTAACAATTTACACAAGTATATACGGTGGTATGACTGGAATCTTGAAAATCAACGAATTTTGTTGTTTTTCCTCGTAAGATTAGAGGAGTCATATACGGTAACTTATACGAAATCAATTCGTATTAATTATTTTCTAGGTGTTGAGGTATCAGCATATTCAATTTGAATATTATCGTTTTCAACTGATAAAGTTATCTTGCAGATTGTCAAAGTAATTGTACAAGTATTATCAGTTTTTTTTCAGCTACAGTTGAGGAAACGCCATTTAATAGAGGATATAAACTAAGCTCTCTTCATTTTTTAATACTACACTTACAATTGATGTTTCTACAATAGTTATTATTCTTATTAGTTACGTTTGAATCAAGCCTAATTATCCTATGAAACTGTAATGTTTTGCTGAACTTTTACACATATTTAGGACTACTTCTCAAAGAATCAATGACGTTTGTGAAATCACATATTTTCTATCACTATCATATGCAGACTCTATTGAATATTGTGGTGTACAGCTAATAAATAAACGATTATGTAGATGTATTTTGTTTTAAGTCTTAAACAAGTCACGACGATTTATCCCGGCGCATCCACCATTCTTTACAACTGTAAAACAACAATAGTCAATTGAAATAATAGAAACATTATTCTTGTTATCATCGTTTAATGATTATTTCCCTTATCTATGAAAGTTATTAAACAACACTCAATTTGTCGTCAACATATAAAGATTCTGCAGCAGATGTAATAGGGAGAGTATGTTTGAGTGTAGGCTGTCCAGTCGATCTCTATGATTAACGGTTTAATACTTAAAAATATGCCACAGTCAATGATTACAGTTTTATCCAGCTATCGCACTGTCATTAATGGCTCTACCATTAATATATAATTCCATAAGTTATGTAGAGATATCCGATTCTATGATTTATTGATAGAACTTCAAGATAAAGTGTTGGAATTGGATTATCGATCAATCCAGAACTTAGCTTTGTTAATCAGTTTGGAAATCATAATATTTTATTATTCAACGTAGTCTTCTCTTGAATTATTACACTCACTACAGCTATTACACACATTGCTTATCTTCATTGCAGAAAAGTTCATGCCCTTTTAGACTTTTTCCTTGAATTAATCGTGTAGATAATAGTCCGAGGGCCTAGATCCCTAATTGAATTTATGGCAATGTGCGATTTGTCTGCAGCAATACACCTCTTACTAACATTTTAAACCTTTTTTGATTTTCTGTCTTAGGGTTGTTAGTAATTTTGAATAATAATCTCCAGTTATTGTTTCAGACCAATTCGAATATTTGATAATATGATATCATGAACTGCATCAATATTTTCGGGGTCTTTTCTTATTTTCACCAGAAAGTTTTCCTCTGTCGAATGAAGCAATCTAGTTTTTCACAGTCACATATGAAAGACAATGATCACCAAGTGTATTAAGCATACCTTGTGAATCTATTTACTCTGTAACCCCTTGAAATATCGTTTTTCACAATTGAGATCGACATGGTTTCTTTAAAATTTTATTATGCAGGAATACTTCAACTTTATAAAGTTAAATATCACAATGATATTTCTAATGAGTTATTGTTTGCTACTTTATATCGTTTTTACTCAACATAAACATTTGTAAGGTTGAGCCTATACCTATGCCTCTCTCATTTCAACACTACGCTGCAAGTAGGCTATCCATCCTACTCTGTACCTCTGTCCCCCCCGTCACGATGTTTAATGAAACAACTATAGTATCATAATTTTCAGTAGTTCAGTAGTTTTACCACAAACTGAACGGATGTCGATGATATAGCTGCTGCAAGACGTATTTTAGGAAAATCTAGCATCTATTCTAACCGACATAACACCGCAAATATAACTTCTTATTTAGGATAAGTATTTCAAAGATAATCACAAATAACTGAATATTCGTTACATGCAATACATAAAAATAATGTTTTAATTTGCATAACTTACATATTCAGTAATTATTTTCGTTTTATTTGAGTTTCAATAATGTCATAACAGAACTTTACTATCGATTAACATATAAATATTAAATTGATTACTTGATGATAAAAGTTGAAGCTCTCTTACAGTTAGTGCAAGACCGATAATGGATGAGTTTGATCGTTTGAGGCTTATACGCTTTCTAAACTTTGATTTAATCCAATTTAAATTGGTGAATGTTTTATTAAAATTGACATTGTTTTTCGAATGTTTAATAGTATTGATGCATATCGTATATTTTTTATATAAATTTGAATTTGATGAATTGGTCAAATATTTTCCAGTATGTGTAATTACAAATTTTGTAAGTCTTATTAATGAATTGGCATTGTATTAATTTAGAATTGATTTAGGGGTGTGTGTGCATGATTGTAATACTGACAAGAAAAGACGTTTCAAATTTTGATACACTTGAATTATGGCCGTATTCCAGAGCTAATAAACGTTCAAAATCTCAAATAAAATTCCAATCGAAGGTAATCGTATCATTTGTTTGTTTAAACACAATTCTGTCAATAGTGGTTGCTGTGGTACAAGTTACTCCTAGTGAATTTGATAGTGATTTTTTCTTGCTTATAAAATTGCTTGAAGAGATCGGAGTACCTTTCAAGAGCGTCTGGATAAAGACTTATAAGATAATGAATGCAATCTGTATTTATTCTATGGTTATAATAACATATCAAATTATTTACATTATGGGTCATCTCAAATTCCAATTTATTTTATTTAAACAATTGTTCAATAAATTTAATGATGACGACGTTATTCTTGTTCAGTCTCCTGTAAGAAACAGAAATACTCAAAGACACAGTCTTGGCACCATAGTTTGTCACAAAAAGGTCAAAGAAATACTAAAAGAATGCATCCAACGTTATCAAGAATCAATCAAGTTTGTTATGTCAATTATTACTATTATTTTCACTTTAAATTGATGCGTATATTATAGTTTTCATCATCATCATAATCAGACCATGGAAAGATATATCATTCCTATGGTAATAACTGGTCTTATCAATGATATTGGTATCTTTATCTATTTTTACACAGTGATAAAACAGAATTATTAATGAGACTTTGTGCTGATATCAAATAAATTGTAGGGTTACTTTTTTGGATGGCGTATTAGGATAATAACCACAGTCGCTTTATTTTGCACTACATTTTGGTCGTTAATAATGATCGGAGAATTCATACAATCTGAAGTATGGAATCTGTAAATGGAGGCAGTAAAATAACAGGCTTCAGGGCGCGTACGATTCATATAGTTCTTAACATACTAGCTCCTGAAGCCTGTCTTGACGTCTGTATCTATAAAAAATAATCTTGAAATAGTGAACTAACTATCGTTTTAGACTGAAAATATGCAAACTTCTTTGGTACAGTCAGTACAATGGTATAACTGGAATCTTGAAAACCAAAGAATGTTATTATTTTTCCTTTTAAGACTGCAGGAGTCATATACACTAACATATGCGAAATCGATTCGTCTTAATTATTCTCTTGGCATTGAGGTATTTCAATTTTTCCAATTTTAATAACACTGTTTTTTATTTAATAGAATTATTTTACAGATTATAAAAGCAATTATACATGTGTTATCAGTTTTCATTCAATTACAGTTGAGAAAACACCATTTAACGGATTAAAATGAATTAAATGTTTTATCCGTCAAGTTTAAATGTTACAGAATTTGTTGTTAATGATTACACTCTTATCACTCAAATCATTCTATTTGTACTTAATTATAGTTTATGCTTCAACTATCCACTTTAATTCGATAAACCACATAGAGCAGTGTATTGTAAGTCATTTAACAAATATTTATTAACATTATGTCGATGTCAACCCACAAAGTTATAACAGAATCTATCGTCAATTTTTATTTAACTACGGACTGTTGTCGAACCTTTTCCCAAGAACAGGATCAGAAAATGGAAGTTTAGTTTTTGCGAGCATCAATGCTAAACATGGGTGGCCTTAAAACTTGCAAACGCCGGGTAGAGCTTTGGTGGTGCACTCCACCATTTTATATAGAGGTAGATTAAAATACAAATGGTGCTTGAATAAATTTGAACGTCTAAACAGACTCCTAGCATTGAAAATTTGCTGTGCATAGAAGACTGTGGCAACTGCAGCTATACAAGTCCTTTCGGGACTACCACTAACTTATTGGTCCAACAAAGAATCGAGATATACAAGAAATTACCGGAAGTTCGAGGCATCATCAAAATAGATACCCTTGGAAAGTGTATGGTACCTATATGGTGGGTGGGCTAGGCAATGGCAATAAAACATAAAACAATCACTAATATACAATACATTTATTTTTGTAATTATATTGGAATGGTGACACATTATTTCAAATGAAGGCCATAGAAACGAGTTTCTATTTCTAATACGAAAATTTATTTAACAAATATTTACGTTAATATAATCTGATGTCATTACATATTTGACTAAATTATACAATTCGAATAATATCAACATCTTCGACGTCTTTGATTTCTTTTAAAAGCCCATGGGGGTACAAGAGCGATACCACCACCTGATTCTGCAGTTATTAAATCTTCGTTTGTTCCATTATTTCTCTCAATATTTAACAAAAACACTGGACACAATAGAAGAACAGTAATAATAATAATATTAACATAAACTATATCGAAAATTTTCATTGTTATTTTTAGAAAAATATGTTTAACCGTCTAATATTCACATCGTTTCACTACAGAAATAAACAAATTTTTAAGCATGAAAATTGCTTTATATAAGTGTGGATTTATACACATTTCAACAAAAACTTGTAAATTAATGCTAATTATTTGGATATTTCGCCGAAATTTAAGGCTCTTTTATTATTTCTGTTGTTGTTTCATTATATTTATTTTCGATATTTAGAATGGCAGGCACTTGAAATTTTCCATTACCAATAAATTTAATCACTGTCACATTTTCACTATTCCCAATTAAATTAGTTTGTAATTGATTTTCTTTAATTGTCACAACATTTTCGAAATTTAATAATAATAATAATAGAATCGATATAAATAAAACTGATTGTTGTTTCATTTTATTTTAGGATAGATGTTGTGCGTAAAGAATGTGTTTAGAAGAATCTCTATTCAATGATTTAATTGTTTAGATATTTATATTTTTTGGTTCAATGTCAACTAGCAATTATTTAAATACGTATGTATTGTCAGAGATGAAAAGATTTTACAACAAAGATAATTAAAGGAACATATTTGGATATAACTTCCTGGATATTTTTTCTATCTAGACAAGGTCATTTCTATAACTAACAAAGGATCTGATAGCGGTGGTCAATTGTTGTAAGAGGTGTACTCCCATTCGTATTCTTACACCACGGGAGCACGTTTAGTACAAATGGGAAAAAAACGCCCTTCTTGGGGATTTTCCTTATTTATACTCAGCAGAAAGCAGAACTCATTATTACACTTACTACTATTTTATTTGGCAATCTTTATGTCTTATTACTTCGAACAATCTACTTATTTCGAATTTTCGTAACTTGGTAGTCGATTCTCTCAACACATTGGGTTGATGTCTGGCAGTCTGGGCTTATATAAACTTCATGCTTTAGATCCTTGACTTAATTAACTTACATTACAGCACAATATGTCCACTATTTGTGTTTTACTATAAGCTGCAGATGTGATCTTCCAAAGCTGGCATTTGCTTTAAGAAAAACGTTTTCAGGTTTGGTACGTTTATTCTCAAACTGTACCTACCCATTTTTTCTAATAACATGACGAATTGTTTGGTTACTAAGTTTTATTCTTATTTGATTTCCTAGCTAATTTAGGGTCGATCTAAATTTTTTATTCTTCTCGATTTGTTAGTAACTTTGTGGTTTAATTTCCACTTTATTACGCCAATTTGCTGTAAATTTGTTTCATTTTTATGACGACGTATAACTTTTTGATCAATCTCTTTAATAGCAAGATGTTATTTTATGGAGCCCCAGGGTTCTACTGTTCTACAGGATACCAAGAAAAAAGTTGTCAGATGCTGCTTCTGTGATATCCTTCCTGGAATACTAGGGTAATTTTTAATTGCAAAACGTGGGTTTTTCTTCACTTCTTGAATGAAGTGACTAATGATGCAAACTGTGACCACCGCTCAGTCGGGTATTTCCATCAGCGGCAAAATTCGCAGAGGTCTACTGTAAGTATCATAGAGGCCAATAGGGTCGACTATATCCGTTATCGTAAGCATCAGCATTGATATTGTCGGTCTCTTAGCGATTTATCGCTTAAGGGGCAGTTACACGGTCCGTGGTTCGCCAGATCACAGAACTGGTCTGTGGTCCACCATTCCACGGACCAGTGTGTCAACTCGGTCCGTGTGGTTCGTGGTCTGTAGGCTTGTCAATATTGTCGGGAACTTTCAAAGTCGATACACACACCATTAGAAACCAGTCCAGGCCAGCTCAGTCCGCTCCGGCAAGCAGACCAGCTATATGTTACACGATCCGTGATACTGTCCCATTAGACAGTCCGTGGTGCGAGATTCGGCGGACCAGTTCCACCCGACCACAGACCGTGTAACTGCCCCTTTACATGTACCGCACTAATTAATGATTGATTGATACCCTCATGTTCAGAGACAAAGAAATGATTGTAGTTTCTTGACAATCACAAACAGGTAGAAGTCTTTCTGAATCAAAAATACAGAGGCTGGTAACACGCCCGACTTTTGCCGATGTCCGGTTAGCCAATAGAGTTCACACGTCGTTATATCTGACTAACCACGGCGCACGAGTTGATGATGTGGGCGTGTCTCTACGGTGACCTAGTTCTCAACCTGTGTATTTTTGTTCCAGAA
Organism: Lydus trimaculatus; assembly: GCA_037414755.1. Lineage (NCBI taxonomy): Eukaryota > Metazoa > Arthropoda > Insecta > Coleoptera > Meloidae > Lydus > Lydus trimaculatus. Next base: position 4,532 of record JAZBGY010000289.1, on the reverse strand, counting down.
AGACCTATAGCTCCGTGTACGATCGACCTTAACAGTATGTTACCATGGCCCAATTAAGATAATTGAAAGTAAAAGGATTTAATATCGGTGGTAAAGTATTGTAGACGGTTTAAAAATAAACGATTTTATTTAATCAACATTGAATTGTCTCCATGATCTTTTTTACAATTTCCAACATTATTATATAAACCAACTAATAAATTATTTTTATTCGTACAAGAGAACGGTTGTAATTTACCTAAATACACTTTATAACCACAATTTTCAGCATATAATTTTCGATCAGTATCAATAGCATCCATACAAACGAAACCTTGTGTTGTTTTTGATAAATTCGGTTCGTGTGTTTGATCGGCAGCATGTGCCAAAATTAAATAATCATTTAATTGTACATTTAAACAACGATATTCTATACTACGTGGATATTTTATATGATAACAATCATGTATACCACCATAACAACATGGACAACAGACGAAATTTGCATTATTTTTTATACAATTCTCTATAACTAAATCTGTTGCAATACCACAAGCATGTAGTGATACACCAATATTGAAATTACCAATAAAAAAATCTAAATTTGTTTGTAACATTAATACATTTAATAATTTTAATTCATCAATACGTTGTTTGGCACGTATCAATGATAATTCTTTATTTTCGATTAATAAAATACGACATTTTGGTAATAGATATGCTAATAATATACCTAAATGACCACTACCACTACAAAAATCAATAATTTTATAATTATGATTATCGGTCATTTTCAATACAGCTTTAGCTAAATTACTTAATTGATCACATTTACGATAGGCACGTTTCTCTGGTAAACCACCATTATTAATTGGATTTATTTGTTTTGGTATTGTTGTCCAATCTAAATCCACTTCATCACCATATGGATATAAATCATTACTGATATCGATACGATTGATAATACGTAAACTGTTTGTTATGTCTTTTTGTTTTGTATAAATACGTTTTTCCGGTTTATAACGATTTGGATCGCTTGTATATAAACTTTGTTTGTTAAAATCGGGGATTTTAATCGTTTCAAAATTATCAATACACACCAAATTTGTTGTAAATTTAATTTGCATTAAACCTTTATCTAACATAACATTATACCATGTTTGAATTAATGGTAGTATTGTTGTGAATTTATCAAAATTGTAGATTTCGAAAAATATTCTAAAACATGGTAATAATATAACATCAGATAATGTCATAAAAGGTCCCTCACTATATGTATGTGATAATTTCAAATTCTCTATTGGTATATCATTAGTGATATCTTTATCATTATTATGTTCACGTGCTATTTTATAAATATTATGCATACGTACTGGTTGACTTAAATGATATTCAAAACGTATCAAATCTTTTGGTAAATCAAAAATTTGATCAACAATTTGATTATCAGTTTTTGATAATAATGTTTTTATTGTTGTTATTATATCGATTTCACAAAATCTTGTCCATATTGATGTTTCATTACATGCCATTAAACATGCATCACGAAATCCTAATAATTTACGTACTTTTTTATTATTGCTATATTTAATAATTTGACGTGCTACCGAACATAAACCCGCAATTAAATAATTTGTTGTAACAACTAATACAGGCCATATCAAATTTGATAAAATCTCATTATTTATCAGAGAGATTTCATGTTTTATACGACTAAAATCAACGGTAATTGTTGCTAATTTCGGACGATTCTCCTCTAATTTTACAAATAATTTTAATTGTTCACTATTCGTTATTTGGTAAATATTTAAAATTATTAATGTTTCTATATCAATAGCATAATGAACAGGATCAATCCTATATGCAACAATATATAAACAATTCTCCATAATTATCAGAAATTTAAACACAATTCGCTAATTGTCTTTGAACTCTTTGTAACATACGTTGATTTAAAACTTGTTTTCTTGCTATAACACAAAATGTTGAAATTGTTGATAATAGAAACATACAACCTTCAAATTGCCAAAAATTCCTCTCATCTATATATGCAGTTTTATCACAACTTCTTGTTACAGTTTCACCACTAGCACAACGTAAAACTTCTTTATAATGTGTATGGATACAAACACCAATACTTTGACTTGCTATCTCAAATGCTACAATTAACGTTTATTATTATTATTATTCAAATAATTGAAAAAAACTGGTTTCTATGATGGTGTGTTTCAATTGATACCGAATTAATTGAAGACGAATTAAAGATGTCGAAAAATTTTCGACCATCCTCCACCGGGGATCGAACTCCTACATTCGTGACGTGGTGTAGTGGTACTTCGCACACCTCCAGCCGCGAAGGCCCAGGTTCGACGCCCGGTGGAGGAAAGTCGAAAATTTTTCGACATCTCTAATGATGGAAATTCATCTTTAATTAATTCATTCGTTTGTTTTGTTTTTACCTGAACACGGTTCGCAATCTTTAACGATTTCATATGATTCCTTCTCCCAACACGTGGAATTCTGTTCAATAATAAAATTACGTTTTCGATTGGAATTACGTGAATCAGTCCAATGGGATTCAACAATTAAAACTAAAACTGTTAAACTATAATTATATTTATTTAAAATTTCTGTTTATTAATTAATATTTTCGATTATATATACATACATCCCAAGAAATGTGATGCCCAATAACATACGCTTTTTTGGACAAGATTCAATCATATTTTATTACACAAATTGTACAACAATATTACAAAACTTTTACAATTACCTTTAATTCAATTTAATTACGATTAAGATGGGTTTTTTGCAATTTTTTTAATTCATGTTGAACATGTTGACATCGAAATCTGACATTTCTATTTATACAATAATAGATCATCAATAGATGGCGCATTCATGCTTTGTGTCATCTAGGAACACAACCTATGAAGAGCGGCACCTATTACAAAATTTGATAACTAATCAAGCCTACACATTTTGGACTGCGTTCAGAATTCGGTATTTTCACATTTTTGACAAAATATACCAATTAACCCTAACGTTACCGTAATTACTGTGGATGTGCTCTGTTATATAGAGGGTGGATCAGGCGAAGCTACAGTTTCCGTATTTTTTAGAGAAACGAAACAAAAACACAACCAAAGAGAGTACTCTGTCTGTAATGGAAAAAACGGCCATTATCTCTACGAAACTGCACAAAATTGAACAAAGAACCACTGCAGCTGAAACTCCGGAATGTGCAGTATTCTATGATAATTTTTTGTTTTCAAAAATCGTTATTTTCATTGAAAAAAAAATTAAATACTTTTCGATGATTCTTATTTTAATTAATTTTAGTTAACCTATTTTTAGGGGTCAGTTGCACTGTTTATCTTATCTTGTTAGAACTGTTGACGTGTACATCAATTCGTTTGAAATACGTATTTTTGATCTGTTACTGTTTTTTTCTTTAAAATGCATGGGCGATCTTTTCATTAAACAATCGCCATTTGTTTGCCTCAACGCTTGTTCTTATCACTACTACTTTAGACAAACTGAATTAGTCCACATATTAACAAATTTCAGTTTAATCAGGTATGATTTAAAACAGCCAGACCCGTTTATTAATAGAATTCGGTATTTTCACATTTTTGACAAAATACACTAATGGATTATGGAGATCAAAATTTTAGACACGTCTTTTTTTGGTTTTAAAAATATTGAAATTTAACAGAGTTAAATTGTTCAAAAACCTAAAGAACCGATCATTCCCGACCACATACTGAATTTAGCCGACAAACTTCTGACGTCACGAGACTGCATCAGGTTAGATCTACTAACTTCAACCCTTACTATGCAACATTGCCAATTTTTATGAGAAACAAAAAGGGGTTCGCAGCGAAAATCAAGGTACCTAATTTCCGAATTCTCTATTGAGAATCGTCTAAAATCCATCGTCCAGTCGGTGATAAATCGTCAATCTCGCAACCTTGTTTTTATACTGCTCAAGTTAGAAAACATTAATGGGCCCTCCACACGTTACGATTTATCGTACTACACGTAGTACAACATCGGTCGAAACTACCGCAGTACCGATAAATCGTAACGTGTGGAGGCAAATTAATTTGCCTCCACACATACAATTGTATGCTTTGTAGTACGCAGTGGTCGAATCGTTGGTAGTACGAAGCTTCCATAAAACATCGTACCAACGGTCGTGTTTGAGCGAAAGTTACGGTGGGGGTAAAGCGCCTGTTCTATTGCTACTGTTATTATTATTATTATTACTCCTATGATTCTGATTGAAATCGTAACTGCAGCAGTACGGTGAGTTGCAACGTGTGTAGAGAAAATGGTTGTACTGCAAGCCATATGATTTTCTCTACAAACTGTAGTTCAACGTGTAGTACGATAAATCGTAACGTGTGGAGGGCCTTTTAGGCTCCTGGAGGGTAAAACGAGATACCGAATTTGATGTACCATCGGTTGCATACTTGAAAAAACGTATTTAAAATATGACAGCTGTTTTTCTAGAAAAAGGAGCTTATTTTGGTCAATAAACATTATTT
>JAZBGY010000288.1:49028-76995 GCA_037414755.1 Lydus trimaculatus | reverse complement strand
GGTTTATTTTTTGAGTTTTGTGTCGGTATTTCTTAGAAATTTACAAATAAATAGTTTGTGTATTATTAATTGTTAGTGAACTTTTGTTGTAAAACCGTGAAACAGTAAAAGAAACAATGATGAACATTAGAACAAAACAGCAACATCAAGGGGTAAGTAAAACCCAAATTTGTTCATTCTGTTATTATTATTTTCCATAATTTCTTAATGCTTTTCATCTTGAGATTGTTCCTAAAAGTATTTTATTTTTGTTTTTATTAATTGTTGTGTGGAATCAACAGAAATAAAAGTAATAATTTGCAATCCACGAACGGGTTACTGTTCAGGTGCACAAAATGAATATTTATAACCTCAATCTTTTGACAAGGATATTGAATTTGTGCTTTAAAATTTTAACATATTCTTAAAGGAACATTATGGCCAATTCATATTTGAGGGTTTGAGGGTTTCTCACTGATTTTATAAACATTATTGCTACATAAGAGGATGTTAATGTTAAGGTATGTTTACAGTTGTGCACTTCTGCGCATGTCGTGGTGCTTACACGCGGCAGCCACCTGTTCCATCCATCAAATATTCTTTAATTTGTAACCACTAGTAATTAACGAGGAGGATTTTATAAAGGGTAAACCATACTTTTGCATGAAAGGAAGATGCGATATTACTCTCACAGTGGCGTTAAATCACTCCTTCTAAGTTGTGTCTTATAAAGTTTATCATTAAGGCGCGTCTTCATACGGACACATTTAGCCGGCAACATGCTGCCTATATCAAATTTCTCACGTATAGGTAGCAGCGCAAGTCAACAGTTTTGAGTGCTGCCCATGTGCCCGAGCAACACAGTCAACGCCTGCAATATGTTTCATAGGAGAAATGAATAAACATCAAAAGAATGTTGCAAGCAATGTGTGCCCCATATAGACGTGTTTTATGGTTAGTTAGTTTGTTGCATGGCAAATAATTGTAAAAAACTTAAAAAAAAGACACATTGGATACGTCTTTAGACGGAAATTTGCGGTGGCGTGTAGCCCAGTGTAGACAGTAGCCGCAAACCGTGTTGCAAGCGCTGTTGGCAACGCTTGTAGCATATTGCCGGCTAAATATGTCCGTGTGGAGACGAGCCTTTAGGGTTCAACAACTATGTGCGGTTGATGTGCGCTATATTCCGTTGTTCCGTGCATCCTCGTTTGTTACATATAGAAACGCTAGCATAATGTGCGTTAAACGTCCGCAATATAACACAAGCATTTTACGTACAGAAAGCTTAGAAGCGTAAACATACCCTTAATGGGATTGAATTGCTATTTAACTAAAAAGACAATAAAAATAATGAATTTTTGCCATCATTGGCCGTTTAGTTATAAACGTCACAATTACGCTTATGAATAACATGATTGTAGATCTTAAAAAATTCGGCATAAAAGTGTAGAATGATTGATTCTGATTATATTAGATACAATAATCTATCAACAATTATTTATTAATTTATTAATTTTTGTTTAAATAAACATTACGAAACATAGATATATATTTATAATAAATTAATTGACTGACTATTAATAGTTTAAAATATTATTCGACTTGTAGAACAACATTAAATGATTTATAGTTTTCCAATCAGAACTATTTCCCGTTAGTTATTAATTTTTATTTTAAAAACAGAAATATTTCAATTAGACATTAATTATAATTATTAGTCAATTTCAATTGCTATCTTAAAGTCTCTCTACACACTAATTCATTATAACGATAACATTTTTCTTTTAATTATTAATTATATCATTTCTTCATCCTCAATAAATTCTTCATTATTATTAATTAATTAAATTAAAAATTATGTTAAATATAAACAATAATAATAATTGGAATGTTTATTATGATAAGCAGTTTTGACTAAACTTCATTGTATAGGTATACCTATCTATATAAGTATTTATACAGTTGTGTGTTAAAACAGATTTGATAAATCAATTACAAAACATAGTTGACTATCTATAATGCCCCATCGAACTAGTTATTATTATCATATTATTTCCCCGGATTAGTTCCAGTTCAGTGGGCAACTGTTTACACCAGAGGTCTATAGATATAGAATAGAAAAGCAATATATTCTCACCTGTTGGTGTGGTCATTCCAACTCGGACACCTTTAATTTGTAACATTGTCGCTTATGTTTTTTTTCTATCCTGCAAACATTCCATTTCCTATATCAGATTTAAAGTTGATAAGAGGAGGTATCCACAACTTATACTCGAACAAATTTAACTTGGCTATTACACAAAATTTAATTCAATTATAAAAGATAGAAGTCAAGTCAGTTTTGTTTCAGTGTAATATCAATTAAGCAATTTTTGTCAGTCTTGAAGGTTAGTGGTGAAAGATGGCGATATTGTTTGATTCCACCTGTCTTATGATTGGTTATCAGTCAACCATTTCTTGGCAGAAGTTTACCACTTATTTTCTATATAAAACAGATTTGTTCAGTGATGAGTGGAATAAAAAAAAAAAAAACACAACCGATTGAAACGCCATTAAAAGTTGGACAAAGACGTGATTATTTCACGTCTATTGGACAGAAATCGTATATTGTAATATAGTGAATGACCAATAGCAAAGCGTGACACTGACGGCGGCCCGTCGTTCAATTGTTTTCCAATTCTCCACCCGACATCTATTTATTTTTTCCTCTCTTATTCTTCTCATCATATTTTTCGTGTTTTTTCCTCAATTTTTTGGGGTTTTGTTTAGTGAACGAAAATCAATCGATTAAGTTGTACGAACACATAAATAATTCTTATTGATTTGATTTTTTCTACTTAATCATCATCACTAATTACTTCAATTTATTATAATTATTGGATTCTAAAAGATTAGATTATGTTATAATAGATAGTTATTTTCATCACGATTTCATAGATGTTCAAAATAAATACGTCCAAAAGCACGATTTATCGATCAACTTGTTTTTTTTTCTCTCATTCTTCATTATTATTAGAAGGACGAGTAGAAGTATAGAGAGCCAGTATTTCATTATTAGAGCAGTTAAACTAAAAAAAAAATTCGTCAAGATTTTCAACAAAGGTCAACATCCTTCTGTTCTATAGCACTAGTTGTCCGAAAAATTTCATTTTTATCGCACGTAATAATCATTGATGTGTTGTGTCGGGCATGCCAAAATTTGTCTTTACCTCTCCATATATGAATTACATTAACACAACTATATGGGGTTGGTTGGATTATTGTCACGTATTTAGGTGAGGCTATATATGACAATACTACGGTATACGTATACGCAATGTGGTTGAATTTTTGTTAAAAACCACCCACACGGAACTTGTAGAAGTTATCCCGTATAGAAAAGACCCGTGTTCGGTGAGAGAGAGTGTAGAATCGAGAAAAAAATCTGCACGCCACCTATATGATAACTGCAGGCAACGTATTAGACAATTTACGAGGCATAGATATCAATAAGGCACGTCCGCATGATATATGTCCTCTTAATAACTCTATTTTACATAATATAGTATGGTGGTGGTTTTGTTGTGGTATATTATGTTATTGGTGGTTTGGGATGAAGAGAAACTTTGTATACAATATAGGTAGAAGAAGGCTTCTCGTTTGCCGCCACCGTCATCTTCACCAATGCCGCCGCCGCCGCCGCCGTCACTATCTTGCAGTCTCTATCACTACACCACAACCTATAATAACCAGTTTTAAAGCGTGAGACTGTAGGTGGCCGCTAGATACATTGTTATTAGTTGTATTGGAATGATTTGCACTCGATCGGTTTTGTTTGAACTATAACTCATGTGTGCTTTTGTAATACTACCTGATATCATTTTTGTATATAAATATATATGTATACATAATACATACATATATACATATTACGGTTGTATAACTACTACATACATCACTTGTGAAATAAGAAATGAAAGAAACATTCAACATTCTTCTTGTTGCCTACACAATAATTGTAGTTTAGTTAACACAGTTGAAATTAACATGAAATCTTTATTTAATAAAGAGATGATGATGGGGGATATTAGAAGGAAATATCTTTCATTCCTTATGGTTATATAGAGATTTATTTGTTTTTAATTTAGCATTCTTTCAAGTTGATATGCCATTCAGTTATCTTATAACATCTGAAAGAATCTCAAATCGTACTAGTCATTGAAAGATGGATGTAATAAATTCTACAATAAAACCGATTAGAATTGCAGCAATATCAGCGTCATCTAAAAGAAAAACAAACGAGTGCATAGAAAAAGATGAAAGATCAAACAATGTAGAATCGATTTAAATTTTCTAATTATCAAATGAAGTTTAGTTAAGTTCGGCAATTTTAACCCTTAAAAATAGTGAAAATTGCCAATGAGCAGAAACTTCTCATCTACACACATATTGGGGACGAATTTTCCTACAGTTGGACAACAATCTAATCAAGAACATTTTTTATGATGATGATGATCAGTTTCCCAGATTTACGAGGGCTATTTAATAAAAAAAAGTGGCTTTCAAATGAAAGAATATCCTTTTGCTTTATTTTTAAACATATTCCTCTTCAAGTTCGACACACTTGGCCCAACGGCTTTCCGACTTCTTTAACCCTTCCAAAAAATATAATTTCTAGAATTCTGCAAATTAGGCGTTCGCTTCAGCTATAATATTACCATTCCATGCAAATCTTTCTCCACCCAGCCATGTTTTTATGTGGGGAAACTGGAAGAAATCGCAAGGGGCTAAATCTGGAGAATAGGGTGGATGCGAGAGCAGTTCGTAGCGCAATTTGAGTATTTTGGCCACGGCAACTGCCGACGAGTAAGCTGGCGCATTGTCTTAGTGAAAGAGAATTCGCTTCTTTGCTAAATGGGGCCGTTTTTCTTTATATTCAATATGAAAACGATCCAATAAGTAGGCATATTACTGTATTCGACGGTCGTCCGACACAGTATCGTGGATTTAATCATTTCATCAGTTGTCCCTTCATTAAGACGTCCCGAGCGCTCTGCATCATTTGTGCTTGTACGACCACAACGAAGTTCGGTAAACTACCTATGGACCATTCTATGAGACGCAGCAGAGTCCTCATAATACTTTTTCAGCTTTTCTTCAATTCCCTTAATGGTTTTTTTCACTCAAAAAATAACGTTTCATCAACACACGAAATTTACTTTTTTCCATTTCAGGAAAAGACCACGAAACCGATACACTTTCGAATGTTGTAAAAAAAATCACTATTTGTACATATCCAAGTTGATAGCGTAGTTGAGGAGCTGCCATTTTATTCCGTTATCAGGTTTTATGAAATATTTTACTTTGAACTAGATTTTCATTCGTATAAGAGAAACTTGCTAGTTACTTTGGAAAACTTTGCGTTTTCAAAAGTTCCAACAAAGCAAGCTCAGAAATAAGTTTTCTGACCTACAGTTGCAAAGCAAACTAGGTCTGAGATAGCTCTATTTATGACATAACGCCTTCTTAATTAATGAAGATCATTGTTTTTCTCTCTTTTGTTTGAAAAAAAATATTTTAATTATCAACAACGCTTACGTAAAACAAGCCAGATATTTTGTGGTCAACAGGACGTGATAATTAAGAATGTCTGGTGATTTTTAACAATTTCCAACCTTGTAATTAATAATTACTTACAATCTTTTTTTTTTTTGTTAATCTTATGAATATTAAAATCGACAAATTTGCAATATACATACAGATAAAATCATAAATATTTGTGATAGATTAGAAAATAAAATTGTTATATTCCCAGTTAGTTGTAGGATTCTTAGAATTCTTGTAGAACACCTGTAATTTCAGTAATTTAAAAAATATACTGAAAACCTAGAAATCATGGTAATGTTTAATTAAAATTAATGTATAATCTTAGAGGAATTAATGAATCGATACAGTAACAATAATATATCATATCTTATGAATAATAATGTTAAATACAATTTCCGTTTCCTTTATTGAAGATTTGAAAGAAGAGAGGCAAAACCATTACGAATGAATTAATCAACATTTCAACTACCACTAAGCTGTTACGAATTAAAATCGTATATTATTGAGCTTTCATTTATTATTATTATTTTTATTTATCATGTCACTTGTATTTTGTTAGCATAAACTATAAATAATCTTATGTGTTTAAAATGCAACAAAAATTGTCGTCCTTTTATTTCATTAAAATTATTTGTTTGTCTCATTAAAAATGTCTGTTTGACAATTTGGACAACTTTCCCAAACTTGATATTTATTCCTGTCTCAGGAAAAAGGATTTCCGGAACGTCCAACTCTATAATTATCCAACAGTTACCAAATTACCGATATTTAAAGCAATAAAGATGATTAAAAGAATCTTTAATATAGTGAAAAATAAAATAAAATATTTCGTTTTATTTCTTAATTATTTTTGTATAAATAAATATGCAATTTGAGTGGTGGAAACGGATGAAATCATGAAAGGTGTCTTTTATTATATTCAGGTCTCTAGGTATTATAACAGAAATCATTACTAGAAGCCATAAAAGTCTTGGACAAGTTCGTAGAGGCGCGAGCTTGCTGGGAAAGCAATTAACATCAGTCAAATACACACCAGGCTGCTCCTCTGTGCATACATTACAGTGCAGAACCGGCACATTACATTGTTCCACTGGGCAATATTAGCTATGAACTCTGTTGGATCTTGACGTATTATATCTATAATTACTCGAGTTGTGTATTAACATTACAGCCCTCTAAAAATAAGACTAAAAGAAGAATTAAAAATTAAAATGTATTCATCAATCAAACGTGCAAAACTAATAAAACTTTTAGAGAACTTCAACATTTCAGGAAAGCTGAGTAATGGACGTGAAATCTGAAATACAAATTATATTATTATTGTTTGGATGATGTTGACACCTTAAAAAAGAGAACATAATGAGATCAACTCAAGACTACTATACAAATTGCATCTGGGTTTGGACATAAACTATGCTTATGCATCACTTCTGAAAATCCAAGTGTGTGTTTTGAACGAGTGATCAGTGATGAGATTGTCTCCTCTTTAGAGTTGATGACACGAAAAGTGCTTTTTCCATAGACCTCTCTATATAAATCACTAGTTCTGGCTACTTAATTTCAACTTCCGTTTGTGTTTCCCGATATTTCAAAAGAAATTTCTCGAGTAATGTTTATTTAATGATTGTAAATTATCAAAAATAGCAGTAAATCAAATTTGCGGACATTATTGTTTCATGAACATTAACTAAAAGACATTAATCTAAATTTGCTCGATAATCTAACTCTTAAGTGAATAAAGATAGCCATAACCTACGGTGAAATTTTTACGAAATTTTTGTTAAAATTCTAGAATTTCTCAATTTACGAATTAGAAATTACAAGACAAATGAGACCTGCCTATATCCATCTAGGAATTGTTTATTAAGATCATTCAGTATTAGTTTCACAGTGGTTCACGTATTTCTGCGGTCTATCTGGCTACCTGATTCCACATCCGGTCTGCCACCTATAAGACCACATCCTCAATGGTAGACTAGTAAATGTATATATACCTATATCTATACACATTTCTTTAGTGTTCTTAATGTTTGTCGAATGTATATAAGGACGAAGAAGGACATGGACTTTAATTCTTATAGTTAAAACTGAATGATGAAACATTTCTCACAGGTAGTAGTGACCGGCACACAACTGTGGAGATGATTTAGACCTTTTTTTTTTTTGGTCTTCTCCCTCTGCTGGCTCAATAAATGATACTTAAATTGTGTGAAATTGTTATTTGCGATAAATATACCGCATAGTTTATATTTTAGATTGGATTAAATAATGGTGAAGAGGTCGAAATTGATGGTTTAATGAAATGACTGTCTTAGAATGTTAGCGACTCTGTTTTTTTTTTGTTTGTTGTTATTGTTGTTGTTGTTGTTGTTAAGGAAAACAACAAAAAATTGTGAATTGTGAAAGTTGTAGATTTTTTCTGCAATAATATAGTTGCAATTACAATGTAACTGAAACCATATAGGAACTTTCACGTTATGAATGTTCTGTAGAGTCTCTCACCTTCTAATGTGGATCAATCACTATCCCGGAAGAAACTGGAAGAAAATTGAAGTAATTAAAATGTATACGATCTTAATTATATTCAATCTAACTATAACAAAACCGTAAAATAAACTTAATTACAAAATGTACAACACCTATATGTCTTCATCATAATACAACTATCGCTTTGTGTTCATTTTAAATACCTTCTAGCATAATTATTGAAAATTACACATTATGTATTTATGAAAATACATGTAGTGGGAATGACTGTAAGAAATTTTGGGGATTGTCCAGTTGATATATGAATATTCAGAGTTATATATTAGAGATGCAACGGTGCGTTTCCGCGAGGTCAACAGACGACTTCCGGTGCTCCAGTCTGCTTGTCCTGGTCTGCACGCGTTCACTTCCTGTCATCACCGGAATTCTTTTGGAAAATACTAGAGAAAACACGAAAAGAAAACTATAGAATAATTTACAACACAGCTACAAATTTTTAAAGTTTTCCGTATAGTTGATGGGGAAAAACAAAAAGAAACTGTCAAATAGGGTAGTTTTGTAGGATTCACACTATTTCAACACAGAAATTATTGTTTTTTTTTTTTCAGTAAATTTATTGTTTTGTTTATAAAATGTCCACTGTTTAGATTTAATAGGTTTATATTGTCACAATATATTTATCTATAGGTACATACATACGTATATTTGTCATGGAAATCAACAATAGAAGAGATTGTTGACATAAAATAATTCGACCTCGGTTGGTCATCAGCTTGTCCATTATATTATCTACCTTTACATACATATATATGTGTGTATGTGTCGTTTGTATGTATGTTCGGCCCACGCAGACCATGCGAATCTGTTGGCCGAGATTTTCTCATGTGCTTTATTTTAGATCGGTATACTTTTACTGAAATTATATTTTAAATATCTGTTATTAAATAACCAAGGTCTAGTTTCATTACATTAAATTACATTTCATTTACTACTTACTAGCTACTGGACATCATTTCCAACAAGAATAGAAAAACAAAAATAGAACATAATATATTGAAAGTACCTATGATTATAATGGGACTAACAAACAAAAATCACTATAAAACTAATTCGATTTTTCTTATATCAACAATTGGCGTTTGACAACGTTGCCGTGTAGAGTCGGTGTACTTGCGCCTAATTAATTTGGTTAATTTGACTTCAAGAACGCTATTTTCAGCGACAAATTCCTATTTCGTTACTACTTTGTTGGTGTGGAAATGGAACTTACGTACATTATCGCTACTATTAGTAATTTCATTGCTCAGATAAGTGGACTTTCTAGATTGCTCAATAGATAGGAGGTTCACAATCAGGAGCCTCTTCTCCTCAGAAAGATTGCGTGTCATATGTGTATCTCACCTAACGCAATGTTCTTTTAATTAGTCCTCACAGAACAAGATTAGTTGATGAATAATTGGAAACTATGAACAAAGTCAGCCACTGAAATTGTCGGACAGACGATACATCACTAGGAGGAGCTTTGTTGTTAATGTGAAAAACGATGAAAATGGAGTTTTCATTCTTGTGATTAATACTAATCGATGTTGAAAGCTCAATCAAGTTTCACACTTATTAAACAACGTCCAATAATTCGCCTTCCATTGAAGAATACTGGTGGTAGAAGTAGAGGAACGAACAAAAAACGGAAGACAAAAGAAAGAGGAACACCAGTTTCGATTAAGCAATTAAAAAACCTATCTATCTCTTTCTATCCGTATACCTGTATATTTGTTTCAACTACCTGTACAAACATTTAATACTTTTAAACAGAATCAATCGAAAATCACGTAGTAACTTTTTTCAATTTCCTCTCTTTAAAAGAATGCAAATCTTTCTTTTTACCTATTCTATCGATTTCTTTTTCTTCTTCTTTTTTTTTAGCTCTATCGATGTGATTCATGATTTTTATTACGTCTATAGTAGATAGAGAGAGGTATAGGATAAATACAAATTACAGAAGTCAATTCTCACAATTAGATCAAAACGAAATAAGTATTTGTTTTTCAGTTTATTTGAAACAGTGCCGCAATGTTTTATCAAGCGGAAAAACAACTAAATTGTTGCGCATGCGTTACAAAAGGAAATACATAGTGTTACAAATTGCCATTTCCTGTCATACAGTTTTTTTTATTCAATCTATCTATCTATTTTCCGAATATTTCTTTTATCCTCTACTATAAATAGATTTCTACTCGTAAATATTTTTAGTTGATTGTAAAGTGATTTTGATTTTTTTCCACAAGACAAATTAGCTGGAACTGATTGTTAATGTGTTAACTTTTATTAGAATGTCAAATTGATAATAGCTGATAGATTAATTAATTATTCCATTTAGTAGAGGAACTAATTCTAGAGTGAGCTGTTTGGCAACCATAAATTATTCAAATTAGAAAAATCAACCGTTCAATAGCTATTCAACGTCTACCAAGGCAAATTTTAGCAAGAGAAACACCTGATTTGTTGTCATTACAAGAAAAGTGTCCATAAACATAAAAATAAGAAATTGAAGCGTATGCAGTTTCCTATGCTATAGGAAGCCTCCGAAAACAAGAGCACCACAGACAACCATAGAAAAATCCGACTTGATCTCGAAGCTTCAACAACATAGCGGCTTCATATTATGATTAGATGCTGGTGTAATATCCATGTAGTACAAGCTGAGTCAGGCCATGTAATGAATACCATCCAACGATGTTTACCTGCCGGTTTCTATCCTTAGGGTACTTTCTAGTAAAATACATGGTGGTCCCCAACTTCAAATACAACTCGATTGGATTAATGGATCTAATTGTCTATTTATATACTTTGAATATTTCGATCTGTACCTATACTTAATTGTTGAATAGATTTGAATTTAGCAATACTGTTATATAGGTATAGTTCTTGTTGTTTTTTGCTTATGTAATATTGAAAACATCACCACCGATAGATCTGCATTGTTCGTATACCGATAATTTCGTATTGAATTAAAAATGGGCAACTTGAAAGTATTCTAAAAGGCTATTACACTTTTAAATATATAATAGATAGATAGATACATCTCTCTAATCCATTTATCGATTCACACGGTCAAAAACCTATTCCAACTTGGATATTATCTGATCAAACATCACGCAGCGTTTTATACCATGATAATATTACAGTTTGCATATCAATAGTTATATATAATATGTATGTTTAGTTATTTATACTGTAATCGTATAGTGGTATAATAGTTTTTCTTTCTTTGAATATAAAACGAAAAAGAAATGATAACTCTATATACGTGTAAGCTGTCAATTTGTATGTTATCAGACAATTACAAGTGTGATAGGCAGGTAACAATTGTTAAATAGTTGTTGTTAAATCGATGGCAGATATAAATGTTGGAACTGTTTTAGTACGACATCAAATTCGACATTTCATCAACTTGATCTTCTATTGTTATACTTTTAATTAGATCAATAGCTATAGTTTATAAGATAAACAAATACACAACCTTGACAGGCGTGAATTATAAATGATTATCATGATAATTTGATGAGATCGCAATTCTTTCTCTATCTCTCTCTCTCGCTCTTTTTATTCATCTTATTGTTGTATGTAGAAAACAAAACAAAATCAAGTTATGTGTGTATATACCTATAGAAGATATCATGATGCGTCATGTCTTTATTTCATGTAAAAGGTAAAAGCAACAGCCTAATAAATAAATAACATGATGAAAGGTATTGACATATTGACTTGTCTTTGTTCGTGCGCCGCGTGATTTACTTTAGAAACATTGTCATCTCCGATTAAAACATGATTTTTTTTTCGTTTGCATTACTGATACTTTCATAAGAAATCATCTGTTTGATCAACTATATATGATTCTCACATTAATTATTATTATTATTATTATAAATGGAAAAAAACTAGGAAAAATTCCAACAATCGTTTTTTCGTTCGATTATTGTTGAAATTGTCAGTTGTGTAAAGATATTGTAACGAGTGTCTGATCGGTTGTGAATAGGACCGGATTGTAGATTGACACTTTAGATTATGTCCGCAACCGTTTAATGCTATATAAAGTCACATCTGTCGACCTTTTCAGGAATTGTTGTTGATAGACGATTTTATAAAGAAATCTAATGTATGTAGGTATTTAAACCAATTAAAGCTCACTACAAACGTTTTTTGGAAAATAATCCAAACCGATCTTTTGCACTATGCAAACATGTCAATTATTTAACAACAAAATATTAACAAACAACAAAATCGATGGAAGCGTATTTTTTCAGTTATACAAAATGCTGTTTCATTCTGGACACAATACAATTAAATATTTCAGCTTCTCTCGGTGGTGGTGGTGGTGAAACAACGAATTTGTTACGGTTATCGTGAAACAACTGTGAAATGGTGTAGATAGTCTGAAACACTAGAACACCCACGTTTATACCGAAAACTTTACACAAATTTTTCAATAGAATTTTCTTTAAAATCGCCGGCGTGACTATCGATCTTTATAATTTGATTGATAAAACTTCATTATTGATCTTCTTTTTATCGAAACTTGTTCCAGTTAAATTTCCTCTTTTCATCCGATTTAAAAGCAACAAACAAAAAAAAAACAACGAAAAAAATCAAAAGGGTTTGTTTTTCTCAACATATTGTTCTTTTTTTGTTTAATTCTATTATATTGTTGTTGAATTGATTTTTTTCCGGAGTACACACATATAACCAACCACTATCCGGAATCAGTTACAGTTTTGAAAACAAAAGGAATCGTATTAAAGCACGTATCACGTTTTATACTGAAACTGAAATCTTGAGAATTGTCGATTGAAACAAAAGAAGAGAGTTATTTAATTCCATCGTTCAAAGTTAACTTGTTGGTTCTTTTATCATGTTGTTATTGTTGTTGTTGTTGTTGTTGTTGTTGTTTTATTTTTCGCATATAACAACTCATTCATATCAATTTTTATTTTATGTTTTAACATTTAAAATATTTATTGTATACAACTAATAAATATCTGATGAGTATTAACACGCTAATATGGGCTGGTACTCATAAATATTAGCTTTAACCAGATGGTTAAACGTATAATTACCAGAACCAGAGGTGTTGCTTGGTCCGGCACGAAGATTTTGTCTTTAGTTTCTATATTTACTTCATTATTTATTAACATCCGATAGTGAGTTGTAAATAACACAATATTTTATAATAGAATTTCTAACAACAACAATAATAATAATAATAATAATAAAAATACTACATAAAAAATTATGTAATTAGTAGAATAATTACAATTCAAGTGATTGTTTAATTCTTTTTCGTTTTTTTGTTGTTGTTGTTGTTTAACAATTTAATAATTAAAATGGTTATTTCCAAGGCAAAAATGTTAGAAATTTTCGTAAGATCCATTAAAAAGAAATAAAATTGTTTATCGTTTCTGTTTATATCGATAAATTCCATCAATAAATCAATATTATCGTATATGAGAGAAATTCAGGAAGTTTTTGCCAAGTTGACCGAAAAAAAATCAACTCTTACATATGCGCTGACCTCAGTTCAACCAAAACTACACTTGTTAGCCTAAAATGAGGCAACGGCTTGTATTACAATAAAATTCGGTTATAACGATCACAGATAGGGATACTTGGTTTGAACGTGAATATTCGAGTTTTCAATCGAATCTTTCCACGCTTATTGCGAAGCAACTGTACGGATGTAACGAACAAATTTTCTGTTGATTGAATCTCAAATAAATTGGATTTTATCTGCCCACATGGTCTATGTATAATACGCAATAACACGTCACAACACACTCACACACGCATATTATTACATAAATATGAGACGTGTTGGGTTTTTTTTTTGGTGGAAATTGTATGTTAAATAACAAAATATTGGAAATGTCCTAGCCATTATTCATGTCATAAAGTTGCTTAATTAAAATTATTATAAAATAAATGACTTTACCGCACGCAAATATTGGAATTTTATGTAAATTTGCAATATGAAGTAATTTTTCATAATATAAATTCAATTATTTTAAATAGAACAATATTTTTATTAACAAGATTATAATGTAAGGCGAGTAATGACTGATTACTCATTTCATTAACAATTTTTCCAACAGTTACAAATTACATTCAGTCAATTTTCATTATTCGAACGAAATTGATAAGTTCATCAATGTTTTGCATGTATAGATACGTTTTGTTTTGTGAATAAAGAAATGGTTGAAATTTATAAGACTTTCTAATGTCGTGGTCCTGTTCACCATATCGATTAGACAGTTGTATGAAAGTGCATTTACACTACATATAACAACTATAAGAGAATATACATCACTAGAGAATACAATAGAATAGAAGAAGAAAAGTATGCCATTTATAATCAAAGTGCAGCTAGTTAGTTACGCCAAGTAATAGAGAGCACGCGACAAGCAACTCTATATTTTATCACACATCTATCTACACGTGCTGTTATAACTCGTTACTAGAGAAAAATTTATAATTTTCGGCAAAATTCCATACACACACACACACACATAGAGAGAGAACAACATATTCGAAATTATTACAATCTAAAAATAAACTTTAAAAAATTTATTTATTGCAAACAAAAAAGTTGTCGATACCGGTTCTTATTGTCTTCAAATCAAACGGTTATAGAGAGAATACCTGAGTCAGCAATTCTTCTGTGTGTTGTTCGTTTTAATTTTTTTTTTGTATTTGTAATTTTATTTTAGAAAAATTACTTAATGCCATTTTAAATAATCGATAAAGATACCTATTTGTGTGTGTATTTCGCTATTATAATCTAATGCAACAAATCAAGAGGTATCTAACCTACACACACCGACACACACACACATTTATATACAAACAGAGAAATGTTTAGCATTGTTCGGTAATTTAGTGGATCTCCAATTTCCGTCATTTGAAATACGAGATAAAGATGCAGTTATAAGTTGAAAGCATTAATTTTAAATTATTGAAACTAGAACAATTGATTAGAATTGTTTTGTTTTGTTTTTTTGGGAAAAAGTTGTCAACTAGTACCGTTTATAGACTGTTCAACTCAATAAATCTACAGTTCCATGAGTTTTTTTTTTTTTTGTTTTTTAATTTTAACAACAAACAAATGCGTATTTTATAAATTATAACAACAAAGCTTTCACACCTACTACTACATCACCAAAAGTAGATAGTAGAGTTTTTGTAGTTGTAAAGCAAAATTGTTTGAAATAAGAATAGTTGTGTCACCATATATAAAACGAGAAATTCGCAATGCTTGTCTACCACCACAATTCAAGATTCGAGATTATTTTGATTAATTATAAGGGGGTGTTACACAAAAATTCCTAATGAATTATTACAGTTTTCGTTTAGTTTATTAACCAAAAGGTGATTTTCCATTTAGAACTACTTAAACTAAAACACAACCTTATTGTCAACAATAAAGATAGATAATTTATTGTATTAGCAACATTCTTCTGCAGTTATCTCATAAATTTCATTGAGATTCTTCAGATGAAAATTGCTGTTAAATCGATTAGTATTTCAAAGATTATTTTTTTATTTGTGTGTGTGTGTGTGTGTGAAAAAACAATTTCTACAGAAAGTAGAAAAACAAGAAGCTATTTAAGAACAGTCGGGTGTAGGTGTTTGCTCCACTTTTCCTCTAAATATTTTTCAAATTTCTATTAAAACACTTGATTATCTTTAAATAGAAATAATACACAAATCACGCAGATCCCGTTTTAGTTATCAAACCATTAATTGCAAATTTAATTTATTTATCATTGATTAAATTGTAGTTTTTGTTTTAATACAAAAATTTCGAATGATTTATATGCACCAGTTTCATTATTATTCATTTATTATTATTATTATTGTAATAATAGTAATGCAGGTGTATTAATTGTTGAAATTTTGAACAAAATCAGCGAGATAATTGAACCGTTTGTAATTATAGTAATTTCTTCTACCTACTTCGTTGTTGTTTTTTTAATGACAACAAGAACTTTTCCTTATTATCGAGATGATAAGCTGATTAACTATAAAACATTACCACTTTTCATTCATTTATAATCCACCATTTCAATGTCTAATTCATAGTCATTTCGCTAAACTATTACCTAATGGAATATATTTTAAGTGTGTATAAAATTTTATGAGTTGTACTTGGATTGACTATAATTACATTTTATTATTTAGTATACGGCGATTTTATTTCTTTATGGAATCATTTAATATATTATATATGTAGGTTTTCAAAGATATAGCTCTAATATAAATTGTTGGTTTCGTCTTCATGTACTTGCATATAGTGTATCGCCTAACAGAAGAATACCGAAGAACTATAGGCGTGTTTCAGCTAACAATAAATCACTATTGTGATAATGTGTTTCTATACATATACAATGTAAGATTACTTTTCAATCTTATTATCAAAGAGAATCATCAAATAAGGACAAACACCAACACCAGTAGTGTTGAAATTGCAATTTACGATATAGAGAGAGAGACTTCTATAGTCGATCAGGAGCGTAACCTTTACTTTCAGTTGTTACTTTTTTCACGATTTTCTTTATAATAAAATCAAAATATCAAACAAACAAACGACTAATTAATTGTCGCAATTGTGATATTTTACAATTGTTTGTTATCAGTGATAAATTATCATTCCATTCAACATATATAACTTATACATTTATCAGTTTCCATCAGTTTCCACCCACAAATCATATACAATCACAACACAAACACACTGTACGTACCTACAATGATGTATGAATATAAATGAATAAAGTGTTGTTTTATTTGCCAAAAAATCGCATGTTCCACTTAACAGGTACGGTTGGATTATTATTAATAGAATTGCAACTATACAATAATTTATTTATGTATTTTATTTATAAATAAAATACAATTGCCTGAAGGTAATGTAGGTGAGTTTTAAACTAATCTTAAACAATATTTTATATTAAAATTTTAATTGTCTTGTTAATTTTTAACCAACTACACGATTAGAAACAAAACAACAACAACAACAAAAAAATTGAATCGATTATTTTGATGACAAGTAAACTTTATGCTTCATTAGTGGATTAATGTTATAATTAATATAGCCTGAAGGTAGCACGAGAATCTGAACCCTAGTTTTTTTTTCTCTTCTATATTCATTTTAGATAGTTTTTATAGTTTTAAATATAGACCGAATAGTATTATAATAATAAGTACGAGTCAGATGTTATCGCTAATTAAAATCTGCAAGTAAATTTGAGTTTAAACAAGCCTAAACTGTCACTTAAACTTGCATGTATTTGTGTAATGTGTATATTTAAGTAGATATTATGCAGTAAGCCACCGGCATTAGAAGTCAGTAAACTGTTTTAGAATAAGAAATTAGTTGTCTGTTAAAACACCATAGCTCGATTTATGACAGTATCAAAACGATTTTTCTATCGTTAATAATAATAATAATAATAATAGAAGTTTTAATCGAATTCACTTGGGAAATTCATATTGGATTTTTGTTGTTGTTATTGTTGTTATAGAAAAAAAAACACAAGTCGGCTTTTGATTTTTTCTAAAAGGAACGTTATTTAATTGTTTTAAGATGTATTTATATAAAGAACGGATGTACGATACAGTTTTTGTCTTACAATATAAACTTGTTTATATTGTAAAAGTAAATTGAATATATTGTCAGACATAAATCAGGTTGTGATGATACCTCACAATAAGATCGATTTCTTTTCATACAACAAACAAATAGTAAAAACGTATATAATAATGTTTTTACAAACATTCTTGATAATTCTTAGTTTTTGTTTTTTTTATCAAGTTTATAGATATAAGATCAATTGGAATTTCCTTTATAATTATAACCTATCTAGGTATCCACCTATCTACTTGGCGAGACGTGTAACCATCTAAATTTTACATTTACTAAAATAAAAACAATATGTTCTTCAATCAACCACAAGCGTTTTTCCGATCCACGCAAAGTTCCGGTATTTCTCGAGAGTTAAGATTGACATGTCAATCTCCATTAACGCGTTATACTTTTAAGCCAAGTCCGCACAAGCGTTTTAATATACGAATGCTCGATGTTCGTGTACGAATATCGAATATGTGGACACATACTTCGTAATCACAGGGCAAACATTCGGTATTCGTATACAAGCAGGAATATGTTGGCTCTAGATGTGGACTGTGCGGATCGGACAATGATCACCTGTTGAAGTGGCGAAGAGGTCTCCCAGAGAGATAGTTAGCTTTGCCAAAAAGATACCTTGCTTGGGATATAAATAGATGGAGGGTTAAGAACAATAGATCGCAGTTCTAATCTAATCTAATGTTCGCTGTACTGTTGGTAAAATGACACACATGCATCAAAGCTTTAGTCTCATTGTACTGTCTACACATGTGTGGATGATTGTTTCCATTATACTCGTAATTTATCAAAGGTTATTTGATGAATGTTTGTCATCCAGTTAAAATATGTGTGGATAAGTGGTTTGCAAATATATTCGTGCACGAAAAATTGCCTACAAACAATAGACAACCAACACGATTATTCGTACACGCATGTGTAGACCTGGCTTTAGACCGTATTTTCACTAGGCTAGTAAAATGCACAAGTGTAAACACCCTAGCGAGTTGTGAAAAACTGTCGGGGCAAGTTTCTTTTTAGTGGAAACACGCTTAGTCGCCTTGATGGAGACAAGTTCGATTGTTTGAATAGTCATATTGTGTTTTTCTATGTAAATTTACAGGTTTATGATGCTTTAATTCTGCCAGTAGAGGATAGTGTCTTCATTAATGCACTGTATACATGTTTGAAAACAATTTAATATACAGACACCCTAAAAACTCACATTACAGCAATCTAAATTGTGGAATAGGAGTCAGCTGTTGATCTAACAACTCAATAATTTTTTTCTTTTAACTTTGTGTGGAATGTGAACGTTGTTGTCGCATTCTGTGCCATTGAGACAAGTCATTTTTGTTGCACTGTACGAATATTGTCAAGGATACCAGGACGTATACATATATACTTCAATCTAGTCTAGTTGACAACAATAATAACAACAAAAATTTGTTTATTTCATATAAATATAATAATTGCCTAATAATAACACGAGATGACTGTACATATTACACATGTTGCACAATTAAGTTTGCACGGTAGGTACTAATTAAAGATTGCCTATATGGTTTATAATATATCACCATTTAATTTGAATAGAATTACATACTTGGTAGAAAGGATTTTCTATATGTAGGCTAATTTGTTTCTTATCATTTACATAGATCGAAAAATTCTAATAAAATACAGTATACTTGCTTATTAGTCACTTGTACAAATTATAATAATTTTTAGTTTTTTTTTTTTATGTTGAATACCTACAAATTTTTTTCAAAATATGGTTATCTAGAATTGTAAAAGTGAATTGTTGAAAGTTTCTGCATATGAGTTATGTTGCGCCCTATTCACTTTATTGTTTATCTGTTGAGTTGAAGATTTTTTCGGACCGCACCCGGTATAATATCGCTATATTATTCTAAATACAACACTTTATAAATCAATACAGGATTATAATGAGCGACTACATTCAACTAACCCAATAACCTATCACCTAGAGAGAGAGCTTTTATTTAACTTACAATCGAAATGAATTTTTTCGTTTTTAATAAAACAACACAAAGGAAGTAGGTGTTGTTGCGTATTTTCAACAATACACACTACTTGTTTTCCAATTATTAAAACGATAATAAAGACTACCTACCTACTTTTTATTTTGTTTCTGATTTCAGACAATTATAGAAGATAGATAAATTGAGATGAGTCAAAGCTGGAAATACAGACGGAAGTATGGTCATTGTAGACTTGGAAAAAATAGGATACAAGGTCAGTTTTGATTGTAATCTTTGATTAATTCATTGAATCCAACAACAACAACAACAACATTCACTTGAATGAAAAATTTTTAGAAGAAAATTCGTAAATCGTGCTCTATTTAATTAAACAATAATTTAAATGAGAATATATTGAATACGGTTCATAAACCGACAAGTTCTTTTCTCGTTAAAATCCTGAATCAAACACGATTTCCGCACAATTGTAATGTTATTTTATGATTTTCTGCTAAATTATTTTGATTCTCTTTAATGACTTCAATTAAATTTATTTGTGATTATTTTAATAGTTTTTAATTCTGTAAGTGTATTGTGAATAGTCGTGTACAACTTTTTTTATCTCTCCTGAAAATCCTCAGTGAGTGAGTGAATGTTTTGATTCAATAAATCCATTCAATGGCAAGGCCGCAATCTTATAACACCTGTTCTCTATTATTTCATGTATGGTGTAGGTTTTTACAACAACAATTAATGCGTGCAACTAATGATCAATTATTAATGGTGATTGACAGGTTTTAGATTAGAAAAACGTTGCTTTTTCTGTCATTCAAAAAGACATCGTTACAAATTGTCTAATAGCTACATAAACTCGTTATTGAAATTTTGCAAATACAAATATTAGTTGTTATCTTGATTAGTAATAGTAACAACACTGAGATACAGATGAGCCGCTGCGGCGACTGTTGGCAGTGACGCACAAAAACCAGAAGAACAAGAGATCACAAACTGGACTCTAGCACTGCTACTAACAGTTATATTTCACATCTACACAAATAAATATTTCAGAAAATAACTTTTATGTAAGTAAAATTGAAGATTTTTTTGGAGACTTCAATAGTCGGTTAGGAAAGGAACTCGGTGAAATTTTCAGGATTTTCATACAATAATCAAAGTTAATCAGAACGACAGTTCTGTTGATCATTCAGTAGTCGAACTGTGGTGTCTGTCATTCATCAAATGTGGTGTAGTATTGCCGGAGGATATTCGGGCTGGGTCTTGGACGCACACATACTATCATCACCAATTATAGCTACTGTATACCGCTAGTGGACCATCAAAATAATAATTTAGTTTCATTCATCAAACGATTTATATTCCAATAGGTTTATTATTCAATTTAATAATTGAAAAAAAAATGTGAAAATTACCCAAATATCTAATTTTAGAAAATTACAATGTAAAGAATTTTCAAATTCTCTCCTGAAACGGTCATTGAAACAATAAAAATAAATGTAGATGGTGGTAAATCAACAACAATTCAATGATATTCAAGCATCATTGTATTCACATATAGATATATGAATAATTTTCTGATTATGACTTATACGGTATGTCACGCCTCATATCTTGTTCTCAATTGTGATTGGTTACAAACTTTTACACACCTCCTGTTTACTTTTCATGACAAACAATTCGGTGTTCTACCTGATGTTGTTTCGGTAGGTAAAACCTCTTTTTGGTAGGAATCAAAATAATAATAATAATGATAATAATTGAGAAACGAACAATAAAGGATTAGCAGATTTTTTTTGGGTTACGTTTTCAGCTTCTGTTTCATTTTTTTTTTTCTGTTGTTGTTGAAAATAATTTGCAAGGCTGTTTCAGTTATATTTAGAATCCATTATTTACTGTGGTTTGTGGTGGAATCAACAAAACAAATTACGTGTTAAAATAATGTCGATGATTGAAGTGACAAAAAAAAAAAAAATAAACGTTGAAAATTTGTTTGTTTCAACAGGGTGTATTATAATAACCTTAATGGTTATTACTGAGCTTTTTGATTAGGTTTCGATTTCAGACTGTGGTTTCTACAATTTTTGTTGCTATGGCTTATATGTATAGTGTATAATGTAGCACCCTGGGACAGTCACTTCTTGTAATTCCACTCAATTTCCTCCAGTTTTTGATATCAAACTGTAACAATAGTACCTGTTGGTGGGGTTGGTTGTTGATCCCCCTCTACTTCAACAGGTGTACGCGATTCTTGAAGCATAACAGTGCGACGGGCACTCACTCGTCCGGCACAGTCGGAACAGAGAAGTCAGTGGATCGCATCCTTTCTATAACGCAGACGATCGCGTGATCTCCGTTCCGGAATCATCAATAATAATATACGGAAAATTCAAAATCAATACTACAGAAAACCAAAAAAAAAAAACAAACCAGAAAATCATTCATAATACAACATAAAGCTATCATTTTATGATTTATCAGTTTATTAATTTGTAACCAAGTTCGTGTGCTGTGTTATCATCGAAGTCACCATTGAAAATCCCGCCGTGGACATATAGTGTAAATCCTCTACATTTCCAAATCAATTCCTATAAAGTCTTTGTAATACATTTACAGTTTGATAAAGACGGATATTTCAAAGTGTTCCAAGTTTGTGCAGTAATCGATCGTTGTAATCTCCCATCAACTGTTGACTTCAAATATTAATCTCCTTGTGATCGATGTAATGTTGTTTGTTGAATAAAACGATACGTTATCGTGTAGCTTAATTATAAGAAAACGTTAATATGTTGTAATATTAATGATTACTTACAGACAACAGTAAAAGTTTTGTTTCTGTGTGTATAATATACCCGCTGGTTCTATATTTTTATATAAAACTATGATTTACCATTATTACAACAACTGATAGTTTTTAATAGTGTGTTGAATTTTATTTCTGATTATATTTGCTGGACTTTAAAGGTAAGCTTTAATGTTTTTGTTGCATTTTTATTTGTATCAACTTCTTTCTATTACATTTCTATTCTAATTTTGCGGTTGATTTAGAACGATTGTAATCGATTATAAAAACTTATTTATTGAAATTTCCGTCGGATTATTGTTAACTAGATAGATATGAAAAGCTTTTAACAAATTGCATAGTTTACCTTTATAAGGAAATTGTTCTGGTAATTTACAACACTTTACAATTAATTAATTTCAGCAATAATAAATGAAAACTATTCCAATTCATTCTTTTTGTTGTTGTTGTTGTTGTGTTGTTGCTTTCTACTTTTACGTTTTTAAATCCAATTTTATTCGAATTTAATCAGTTGGAATTTTGATGTAATTACAGTTTTCGAATAAAAAAAAAACAATAAATTGGATGTTTCTGTGATATATCCGCGAAGGTTATCGAACTGACCTTCAATAAATACGAAATATCCGTCCTCAGTATAATGAAAATTGTATGAATCCTTGAAAATTTGTTTTAGGGAGAAATTTGAATATTATCAACATTTGTGTGTGTGTGTGTGTTTTTTTTTTAACGAAAGAACAAAAGCTTTTGTTGTTACTCTAATAATTTTTAAATAAACGATAAATAATAAAACAGTAACAGAAATGGTGAAATTTGTTATTCATACGTGTATTGTTTAACAATACGTAAAGAGTCAAAGTGTATCTTCATCTGAAATTCTTGAAAGTCGAATTGAGATTGAGAATAAGAGGAGCAAAACAACAACAACAACGAGAAAAAAAGACAACGTATATAATTCGTGCTTTACATTACTTAAAACAGCTTTAAAACAGGTCGGACTATAAGTGTATTGTTATACGTTGTACTTTATGGATGTTCTACTACCACATCCTACAACTTTATCTTTTGACCGCATTCATTTTCTATATTACGGACTCCATTGTATTTCATTTTGTTATTTTACATAGATTTCATTAAATTAAACATTGCAAATGCACTATTTTTCTCTCTATATGTGTATATCCACTAGATCATACTATTTAATGCGATTTTCTAAAGCAATTATTTAACCAGTACCGTCATCGATAATTATTAAGTTGGAGATTTATTGGAATGTCTCGTATTTCAGTAATTCAAACCTGTAACACGTACAGTGAATCTACACGTGTATCTTGATAATATCGCATATAGCCGACTGAAAACTAAATAGAGAACTTGTTTGTTGTTGTCCCCCCAAATAAAAATCGATTTGGAATTAATTTTGCATAATTTCTTCCTTCCGTGTCATTTCCACGCGAAATCACCGGATGGTCGTCTGAACGAAACTAATATCAACAAAAAAAAAATTAAAAATAAACTACAACTGGTTAATTTAATGGAAAATGTGTGTTTATGAATTATAGATTTCCGTTATCTTTAATTTTTTTTTGTGTCTAAAAGGAAATCAAAATTGTTCTAAATATTTTCTATTTTATGATTGTCTAATCGATGATTTCCACATGTGATAAAATTAGTAGAAAACTATTCCATAAATGCCGTCAATCAAGCTTTCATCAATCATTTCGGATGTTTATCTTAAAAGCGGTTTATTTATTTTATTGTCTTATCAATATCAACTTATCATAATTTTCATCAATAATGTGTCAGGTCACGATTTTTGTTATGTAAAAAAATTATAAATAATAGAAATAAGTCATCGATCCGGTGTGTCCTAAATCGGATAATTCGACAATTTTTCAATTTGTTTAAGTTGGGAATATATTGTTAAAGACAACTTAATTTATTTAATAACAGTGTAAAATTACAAGTTGTTGATGTAAATACTGTAATTTTAAATAGATTAATACTAGACGGTTCCCAAACGAAAGAAAATCATTGTTGGAAAGTTTTCCTGTTGTTTTTTTTTTTGCCTCTCTTCCAGATTAAAGTTTAAACAAATAAAGCTTAATTTACGCAAATTAATTCAAGTTATATTTAGAATTTGTTAGCAGTGTGTATGTATAGCTGGTAACTCCCCCGCTAGACGGCGATATTTACAACGGAAGTTAACAAGGCTTTTTATCATCACATAACATTACAACAATTGTATTCGACCAGTAGATTGTTGTGCGTGATTGAATTTTATTAACAGATCTACGATTCGATTTGGACCAATTACTTCATTATTTTCCTGCATATATGTTGATAGAGAGAATGGTAATTTTTTTTGGGAAATAAATTTAAATTTTTGGTATTTTGTTTATAATCATCATTGCTTTATTAAACAATAACAACAACAACAACAAAAAAATGCAGTTATTTTACATATTTTCCAAACAAAAATGTTATGCTTTCTAGAAACCCACATTTTACATCATTGATTGTTTACATAATAACAATAATAATAACGCCTTTTTCTTCAATATCGAGATATTGCCAAATATTCACAGCCACCATTACGACAATATCCAGATAGGGCTTGAGGGAGTCTGATCGACAGACATTGTAATTTCGTCTAATAAAATTTTAAGATATGTAGTGTATGCTCATTCCCAGTTATTACCCGGAAGAATTTGTTCGTCGAAAATTGCATTACTATCTGTCTTTCTCTGTAGATTTCCTTACTATTTTCAAAGTTAATTACAAACGGGTTGGGCAAAAATTTTTCCATTACCACACGAACATACAGTTAAAACCAACAATAAAAAAAGGCTTCAATAGAATTTCCCCTTAGAGGAAACGTATGGAACTTTACTTATTTCAAATTATCGTAAATAACAAATCGAAATTAGCTGTTATATACCGAGTTGGTGTATTTAACATAACTTTACAATGCCGTTAATATAAAATTGTTTAAATTTTGTTTGAAAATTAGAAAAGATTCAAATAAAAGTGGAGTGTGTGTGTGTAACTTTGATTTGCATTTGTACCTACAAACATCAAGGCCATTTCTGCAAGCTTTTACGTTTATTTAAAATGCAATATACGCCCCATTTCAAATTGTTCCTACTATAGAATTCTAAACGATTTACGACTTGTAACAATTTCGTATTCTAAACTAGTTACTTAAAGGTGATTGCAATCTTTGTTGACCAGAATAATCTCTTAATTATTTTTGTATGGAATACGACATCAATTAGACGAATTTTTTTGTTTGTTGTTTTGCCTTGTTATTTGATCGACAAGTAAATGTTGTAAGCTTTGACACTATTATGTAAAATAACTTCTCAATTAAGTTTAAAAAATATATTCACTACGTATTGACAACTAACATTAAGATTCACATCTAAGCATTCCCCGTATGTGAGTCGACATCTATCTTATTGCAAAACTTTATACAACAACACAACAACAACAACAACAACACAGAAGGTTAAGTACCTATCGTTACATTCATTCAAACACAATTACATAATCGGAAATAGTAATTAATGAAAAAATTCGATTTAATAAAATTCTGATTGAAATTGTCAATAATGTAGGAGTTATTTTTCCTGTTTATCTACATATTTTGTAATTAATAATTTTATTGTAGCTTCATTTAGTGTCCGTCAATAAATTGAACTAATCGCATCGATAAATATGTATTGATTTATAAATGGCTATGACATAAATCATGTTTGTATAAACACTTTAATACATTGACAAACGTTACAACGACAAATCGTTTAATAAATTTTAAAATACTACCACCAATCGTCTAATTTTATTCAAATTGCCGTTAATTCTTTTTGTTTTTCTTTTTAATTTTATTTCTCTTTAATTTCTAACGAATGGTCGACTTCTGTATAAATCAAGAATGAATCGAATAGAGAGTAGATGATCCCGTTAACGACGTTTTGTCCATGCATGATTAACTTCTTATTGGTTTCTCACACCTTGATCGTCTGTGAGCGATACCGTCTAATCAAACCGTGTCCTCAACTTCTTTATGTGCAATTTGTTTCTTTTACTTCATTCTTTTTTTTGGTTTGTTTTGTCTCAAACTCAACTCGAAAAGTCGAATGTCTTACAATAATTAGAAACAAGAATTTCATTCATTGTCGATTTTTCAAAGTCGCACAACTTTTAATTAAATCGTACCGGTTTATTAGAGATTTTTGACAAATAAGTAGGTGGACATATGTTGCAAATACATTGGTCAGTCATTCTATAATTAATACCAATTAATACGCTTACCTGTCGTGTTTACTGGTTGTGCCATTAAATCACAAAATCTTTTAATCTAATCCATGTATCTCTTTTAATACTAACAATTGATAAAACAAGACAGATTATCGAAACGAAGATATGTTATAAAATGTATAAATTATAATTTAATGGAAATTAGATGCCAGTCAGACAACGTATACCTGCAAAATGATATTTTATTACAATCAGGTGCGAAATTTTTCACGAAAAATACTACCAAGAACAATCTAAATGTAATCGTTTGATTTGAATATTCCATTATTGTTTTTATACGTACCTATATGTGTGTGTGTGTGTAAGTGTGTGTGGGTTATTTGATAGTTTTGAAAAGGTCCGAAAGGTAATTACCGAAAATAGCTTTATTATTCCATAAACCACAGGAAAATCATCACCGACCGCAAATCATTAAAACAAACAACAGATAATTCAAGTTGAATAGACGGCAACATTAGGAAGGGTCCTTAATTTCACTTTCCGCTACCTTTAATGAAGGGTAGTTTAGGTAGTAGCATCAGTAGATTGACATATGGTAGATTCGTTGGTTGGTTATAAAGAAAAAGGGATATATATATATGTTCAACCTTCCGTTATCTAATAGAACAATCTTTTGAAATGCGTTAACAATTTCGAACAGCTGAAAAGCAATACACACATACATACAATGTTCGTCTTTTATTTACTACTTTCACTTGTCTTATTAGAAACTATTAACCGTATTCTAGTTGTTGGTTTTTTTTTCAATTATTTTTAATTCAATTTTCGTCTAATAAATTCATTGTATTTATTGTAAAATTGTTAATAATTTTAATTAGAAAAAGATGTATATTCGTTTCTAATAAATAAAGCCATATGGTAAGCGATAAAAGTTGCAGATTTTTTCCAATATATTGATTTGTAATGTTGATGATTGTTTTTTTTCTTGTTTTTATTTATAGGGCGGTAATCATCATTGAGGGCAATATGATCACGATGGAGTGCCAGCCAGGGGGTCATGGAGCACACCTGGGGCACTCCATGATGATGGACCACTCTGGGGGCTCCATGCATCACCAAGAACAGGAACCGAAGAAAAAACGTAAGTTACTACCATTACCAACTTCCTCATCTATA